>JAIUZE010005296.1:0-84409 GCA_022085475.1 Heliosperma pusillum
GAGTAAGCCGGACCAGTACACCATAATAAGATCGTGTACAATACATATCCGCCAACTTAAATATAACAGTTTACATTTAGTTTAGACCCACATTATATACATGGATTAAATATAACATTTTATATTCAATTACCAGCTAACATTATTTAATCGTTATTAAATAATCGTATCATCATCACATTTGACTAACCTTTTAGTCAAATACTTCGACTAACCTTTTAGTCATTTAATAAGGCATCAATATGATTATTTTCTCAAATAATCAGATCTCTCAAACACATCCTTTAGGTGTGACTTTTAGGGATCAGTTGATCACCGCCATCTGTATGACAATAACGTCACACTTATCTAGCAAGCCAACCGTTATCGATAAACGTTAATCAACTGATTATAATACAAAGTATACCCTGTGAACCTTAGCTGTTATCACACTAACTGTGGAGGACACTAGCTCCAACAAATTTTTCTTTCTTTTCCTTTTCATTCTTGGAAGCGTTTTTTCTTTATTTTTCTTTTCTCTTTTTGAGCTTTTTCTCTTTCATTTTTTTTTTCTTTTTCTTTTCAAATTTTCTTTCACTGAAAAACACGGGAATCAGCAATCCCGAGACAACATGTTCACACTAAATGGTGGCATTATCAGAATATCGCAAAAGTACAGAACACCCCTACACATATAGTCAGTTACTAGCTCAACAAGGATAGGCAATAATGTAATGTAGCTAGAAACAAGGGTGTTTTTGGGCAATGCAAAATGTGAACAAGAGTAAATGGCTTTAAAATGTAGATCATGATGGTAATACTTATAGAAAATGGAATAAAAACCATACTTATGCGTTTTGATGTGACACTGACTTTAAAGAGAAACTACTCACTTCTAAACTGGGATCGGGTTCAGATGTACTGACCACTGGAGGCTCTACCTTACAATATGAGTAGCTTGCCATAGTCAAGATCAAGCTTAATTAAGTCCAAATGCAACTTTCTACCTACTGTGTACAAGACATCCCCATGAATGCACAATTCCTCATAACATAATGAAACATCAGCTTATAAAAACTATAAATTGAGAAATGTAAGATGGAAATGATCTTTTCTTTTTGTCTTTTTGATTTTTTGATTTTTTTAGATTTTCAAAATGATAAAAACAAACAAGGAAAAAATAAACTAAAAATAAACTAATAAAATTAGAAGAAAATAAGCTAATGAGAAAAGTAAAAATCTAAATGCAGTAAGTCCTAAATGCAAATCCTCCCCCAAGCTAAAACTTCACATTGTCCTCAATGTGCATGCAATTATAATAGAAGCAAACCGAGAAACGGTTGGTAGCACATAGAACAGAGAAACAAGATGAAATTTTAATGGGAAAAGGGGCTAAAAAGAAAACTAAAAATGCTAAAAATAAAAGAAATAAAGAAAAGCTTACAAAATGTCTAGCCTCCCCCAAGCTAGTATAAACAAGGGGAGCTTGTTATCATCTCATCTCAAAGACCACCAGCTACGGCCTCTCCTCTCTGAAGGAGGCGGCTCGGATGCGGATCCAGAAGCATCTGTGTAGTAAGTGTCATCTGCAGAATAATAACTACTACTAGAAGCAAAGATCCCGGTAGGGTTGCTGGCTCCAAAGGACCGGTACTCATCTACTTGGTGACCACTAAAATCACCTCCATGTCCTCCAAAACTCTCGATGCCATAGTCAGTACCACAATAATCAGGTCCGGTATGATGCACACCTGCATCATAAGCAGTACCATACCCCCCTTCGGGCCAAGTATAGAAAGACGGGTGGGGGCCCTCAAGTCTAATCACACCTTGCCTCGCAAAGTGATCATAAATGGGGTGCAGAGCAAGCTGCTGGTCTGACTGGACTCTATCAATGGACATGGTCAAGGCTTGAAACATGGCGGTCACGTCGCCCGTAGCATGGGTCGACTGAGAGGATGATCCTACCTCAAGGCGGCGGGATCTAATCTGAATAGGGGGGTCATCGGGGGTAATATCCCCAACAGGAAGAAAATAAGTGGGACGGGGTAAGATGGCCTCACCTTCCTGAAGTCGAGGACGCTGCCTAAGCAATGGAATCTGGTTCACCTCAGCGGTCAACTTGACCGAATCACGGCCAACTATCCTCCAGATCATATAGGGGTGAGAGACACGAAACCAATTAAGCTGCACAAAATAATCAAAATCCAACCCATTTCCCATCTCGGTGGGAGGTGTAGTCAATGCCTGGAGGTCAGTGGTGGCTTGGTTAAAACCACAAACTCGCGTAGCAAGGTGAGTGATAAGGCCTCCATTAACAATGGCAGTGTTCTTGAGATTAGTGGCTTTAGTCAATTAAACAGCAAAATAGTAAGGAATGCTAATCGACCACGGTTCATCACCATTTACATTCAAGAACCCTCCTAAAATATCCAACTCTACCCGTCTCACCAAATGTGGCTCAGCACGACCCAAGAAGGTCCATCCCATGAATCTTTGCCAGATTCTAATGGCGGGATGATGGATGTGTTGACGTGGGATATGGTCCCAACGAGAGACAGGATAAGTAGAAATGGTGCTCCAAACATGGATAATATCAAAGCCCTCGGGAGGTGAGGTAACAGTATCCCTATGGGTGAGACCGAATTGGTCAGCAAAGGTCCCTAAGTCCATACTATAGTCATTGTTGAACAATCGAAACCGAACTTGAGGAATAAAGTCTTTTTGTCTAGATCTTTGCAACTCAAATGAACTCAAGAATTCAAGGGTCAATTGGGGGTAGGTCTTATAATTAAAGCTCATACCAGTAGTCAATCCTAGACCCCTAAATAATACCTTGACATGCTTATAAAGATCCATGTGCTTTAAAGAAGAAATATCAAGGAATTTGGTAGCTCTCATACCTTTGCTCTTGATAATAAACCAACTTTGCCATTGCTTGATCAAACTAAACTCCACATCCGGAAAATCGGGATCATGCATAGCACCTTGTCTTCCTTGATTTCCGGTTTGATTGTCGGCTTCTAGCATTTCTACATCCTCTTCACGGGCTCTACTACTTTCCCCTAGGTGGGTAGTTCTTGCCCTCTTTGATCTCCTAAGACTTAGTTTAGGTGCCATTTGCTACAAGAAACTAGTATTAGAACACTTCATCATAAACACAAATTGATAGCATAAGTGTTAGAATATTAGGCTTTTAAGCACAAATTAAAGCATATTTACATAAGTGAAACATTATCATGCTACTTTTGAGCACAAATTGATGTTTTTAAGCATAACAATATTTCACTAAGATTTTGAGCAACATTACACTTGAATCTTGAGTTTGGGCACTACTTAAAGGTACTAACGCTAAAATAACACAATAAGAGCATAAGTTCAAAGTATAAAGCATGGATTCAAGCATTATATGTAACACCCGCAAATGTACCCTATTTTTCTAGTAAAAATATTTTACGGATATTTTTCAGCAAATTGTAGTTTTAATTTAGAATTTAATTTTCCGAGTCGAATTTAGAATTTCCGAGTTCGTATTTGGAATTTCCGCGAGATTTCAAGAAAAACCCGTCTTGAGCCGTCTTTGACTTTTTCTTGACTTTTCCACTTACTCACCCTACATATACTCCCTCATAACCCTAACTCCCTCACAACTCAATCTTCTTCTTCCTCACCATAAACACCAAAACCTAAACCCCTTTCCTTGATCGATCTTAAGATGATCGCTACGTCTTCATTTCTTGCTCAAATTCACGTAAGTTCGTCTTATTCTTCCCCTCTTACCTTCCTCTATCCGTTTTGGTAATAAAATTACCGTCTTTCTCGCTTTTTAAATTATCCGTCTTTCTTAAGGTGAATGAAATTCATCTTTTATTATCTAATTGTATGTAGGTGGAGACTAGGAAGGTTTAGGATCGATTAGTAGAGACGCTTAAAGGTAACGGTGAAGGGTTACTCGGTATCATTTACGTGTTTTATGTGATTTCTAGGATAGAAACCATGTTTTGATTATAGTTAGTAAGCTTATGACTTGTATTATTGTTGATGGATGTTGTTTATTGAGTATTTCCATGAGTATTGATGAATTAGAATGATAGTCGATAATTATCAAAAGTCGACTTTGATGAAACAAAGCATTTTCGAGTACATGAGACCCCAGCCGGTCGACCGGCAGCCGGTCAGACCACCGGCTGGGGCACCTGCTGTATATTTTGACACTTTTACGTAATTTTGGAAAATGACTTGGGGCTCAGCCGGTCAGATCACCGGCTGAGACACCCCCTTCCTTCCTTTGTTTTTCAAAAGACCCATTGATCCCAGCCGGTCGACCGGCAGCCGGTTGACCTGACCGGCTGGGACACACTGACATTTCATATTGATTTTTCGTATTGACTTGTGGCCTGAGCCGGTGGACCGGCAGCCGGTCAGCCTGACCGGCTGGCACCTGTTGTATGTTGTTTGTGATTGTTGTTTACGGTTTTCATTTATAATATTTCTAATCGTTCGTTTATCGTATAATTTTACGTAGCGACTTATAATATTAATGTTTTGAATATTTGATATTTCAATCGCTTGTATCACATGTTTTGAGACGGTTTTTGCTATGTCCCACTTTGAGTCGGTTTTTACAAATGATACGGTTGGAGCACTATTTGTCTTGTGCTTTGTACTTTCATTTCCCTTGGCTACCTTCCAGTTCGTAAGGCTGGAATGTCGGAACGGAGAGGTATCCTACTGCTTAAATGCATGTGTTAGTGGGCATACGACGACGTTGTTGGGAGTTGAACGCTATGCGTTGATCGACCCGGCCGTCAAATGTTGTATACTTGCGAGGTGGTGTTATTTGCATGTAGCGTACCGCATGTTATGTGGCTTGAGCTCGTTTTCCGCCTCTTTCGTGAATTGATCTACCGAGAATGTGGGTACTCGGCGTCTATTTGATTGACCGAGTCTTGGATGCGAAATGTTTATCGCATGTCGAATCGGAACACGTTATTCCGAGAGTCTGGCCAGGTTTAGATTAGGACCGTATTATTATCGTCGTCCTACCGGAGGAAATTAGTGCACATATACGAAATGTGATCGTGTATGCGTTCAGGGAAATGTCATCTCGTGGATGCCTGTTAATCATACTTGCCATGTACACGATGCTAGTGCGTTTCATTTACCGTGAGAGTTGTCGTCTTGAGTCGTCGTTCTTTGAATGCGTGATTTCATGATATTATTCATGGTCATTGCATGATTGGACACCGTCAATGTCTTGGTTCGTGAATGGATGATAATATGTTGGATTTATTGTGATCATCGCATGACTTGACTTGGTTTGTCTGTCGAGTCTCAATCTTATCAAACTTATACCGCTAACGGTGAGATGCAAGCCCTAGTGAGCGTATTCGGTTGCCTAAGAGTGTCTTCCCCGAGTCTTTGAATAACATGATGGTTTCGGATTTGATTTCCACATGATCTTATCATTATATATCGGATTGCCTATCTATTTCTTATCGTAACTCACATGTATATCTATATATGCATGCTTTACTTTTGTATTTCCTTATATGTACGTTTAAGGTGATATGGCTGGGAGAACCCGGAGTTACTCCCCACTGATTGTGGCGTTCATGTTTTTCATGAATGAACAGGTTGCTTGCATGGATGGCTTTTTGCTTATGCTATTTTGGGTTCGGGTGTGAGCTAGCGGGCGTTGTCCCTGGATGAAACACCTCTAGACGTTGTTTAGCTAGTTGCTAATTACTTTGTCTTTTGTTAACACTTTGAGAGACTACGTCTCTTGTGGTATTTTTATTTAGTTTGTAATATTTTGACACTCCTCGTATTTTTCTATCTTGCATGTATAAAGGTTTTTTAAAATACCGTATTTTCCGCTATATAATTCACATGCTTGTATGTTTTATATTTCCGCATTCGCGAGAGTTGTCACATCATACTACCATTAAGCATGCGTTTTTAGCATAAAGTAGAGATGAGTATTCTAATTGGCATATGAGCATTCAAATCATAGTAAGTTTGCTAATTAGTCACTAACATTCACTCTATAACATGTAAGAAGCATTAGAAATCCAATTTAAACAAGTTTTTTAAGTAAAATAAAAAACCCCCAAATTTGGGTTAGGGTTTGTTCATGTTGGATTTCTGAAAAATAGAGAGAGTGAAGTAACTAAAGTAGAATTAACTTACTTGATAGTGCTTAGATGTTGCCTTGGATGAACTATGATGACAAATTTTGCAAGAAATGACTAAGAAATGAAGGTTTTTGAGAGATTTGAGCTTTAAAGATGAAGAACACGGGATAATAGCAGCAAAGCAAAGGTAGCAAGTTGATTTTATAGAAGAAAATAGGATAAAGCACGAAACAGAACACTTACCCGATCGGGTATACCTGAATCCGATCGGGTATGTTTGCTGATTCAGATTTTGTTTTTTTTTTTTTCCTTTGTTACTTGCTCTTACCTTTTGGCTATGGCCTTGAACATGCTTACTAACCTTAATGGACTTGGCAACATGGGCCAAGAGTAGCTCCTTTTCATCTCAGTAGGTCCTCCAGTTCCAAGTATGAAAAATTATGAACTAAGCATGCATTTCTAAAAATGTAAATAACAAGTAAAATGAAAATTGTTTCCTAGCTATTACAACCCAAAAATTCAAAAAGAGTGTCCAAATGAAATAGTCCAAAACAAAATTATCAAACATTGTCTATCGAGTGGAATAAGGAATGCTTAAAAAGAAAGTAAAGAGAGAGAGACGGGTTGCCTCCCGACAAGCGCATTTTTAAGTCATACTAAACTTTGAATTTCTATCCCTCCTTAAGCCTTATGAAGGGATATGGGCTCTTTGTAGCTTGATTTCGTCTTTGAACTTTCATTTACCTTTGTCAACACCCATGGCAATCTTATCCAAATACACTTCCGAAGCTTTGAATGCTTCGTGGTCACCATCTTCTACACTCATTACATTCCCCTTCCTATCAAAAGTGGCACGTGATCCTTCCATTTCGAAAGTGATCCTCTCTCCTTGCACATCGATACATGCCCCAACTGTATTTAGGAAAGGTCTTCCTAATATAATATAATTGTCTTTACCTTTCTTTGAAAAGATTACATAAAAATCAACGGGAACAAGGAAGTGTCCAATCCGAATGGGGACATCTTCCACAATTCCCGCTGGAGTATGCATAGTTCCATCGGCCAATTGAAGGCTAGTATTTGTAATCTTCATTTTCACTGGGCAATGGTCTTGATAGAAGGTAAAGGGCATGACACTAATAGCGGCCCCTAAATCACATAATGCATTTCTAACCTTATGAAGACTCAATGTGAAAGAAATATTAAAACAACCTGGATCTTTAAGCTTTGTAGGAATGATAACCTTCCCTTCTACGAGGAGAGGTTCCTTGGGAAAATCTTGGGTTGTTTCTTCTTCTTGAAATGTCTTGCCAATCCTTGCCTCCAATCTTGAAAAAGCTTTGTCATTTGCCATTGTTGCTTCACCAACTCTTTCTTCTAACTTCCCTTGAGCTCTTATCAAAGTCATGATCAAAGATTCGAGACAGGATGTCTCCTCTTTTATAGGGGCTCGGGTTGGTTTGGCTAGTGAAGTATTATTGTAAAGTTCGTGGGGCAACTTATAGATGGGCTCCTTACTCTTCCCTGGATTACAAGTGCAATTCTTTTTAAGCTCGCGGAGAATAACGGTAGGGCTTTCTACACGGGACAATAGGCTTCTCAATTCTTGGTCCTCGGTTGAGCTCTCACCATTCCCAAAAGGATTATCAAAAGGTTTGTCACCAATCATGTCGATTGTGACTATTAACGGGTCTTCACTCTCTGGGGTGGTTTGGCTTGAACTCGACAGGGTTAACTCTTCTACTCTCTTTTGGAGAGACATGATGGTTGATTTGAGTGAGCCTATGGTAGAAAAGAAGTATGAGGACATGTTGTGTTGTGCTTGGATTACTTCCCTCAACTTGGCATCTACTTTTGTTATTACTTGACCATTTTGAAAAGATGAGCATGGAATGGTATGGGGTGCATTAGTAGGTTGGGCTTGGCGAAATTGTGGGTGAAAGGGGTGTAATGGTGTGAGTTTATTCCCACATCTTTGAGGTACATGCCCTATTCCTCCACAAAGTTCACAAGGGGTTGTTGGTGAGGTAAACGGGTTTAAAACTCTTGGACGATATAAAGTACTTCCTGGGGTGGTTTCATTTGATGGAACGGGACATGCTAAGGAAATGGTAGTGTCAACATCACATGAGGTTTCCACTCGGCTTTTCTTTCGCTCTCCCCCATTACTTTGGGAACCTTCCCCACTTTCTCTTCGTGAATTACTCGATAAGGTTGACATGGTGGATTGAGGTTTAAACCTACGATGGAAAGCTATGACGATCTCTTCCCACTCCATTGGTTTTGTGGCATCTTTTAGAAGCCGAGTGAACCACCATTTGGCTTCTCTCTTTAGTGATAAGGGAAAGAGAGTTTCTTTGATTTTGTTTTGGGTGATCCCTTCCCTCTTAAAAGTTTGACACAACTCACAAAAAGTTTGGATATGGTGGGCTGGGTTTTCATTTGGCTCGCCACTGAATTGGTTACCTTCAATGAGAGCAATTAGAGTGATATGGACCCTTAGGATCCCATTAGCAAGTTCAAAAACCCGGAACTTAGGATCTTCTTTTGTTCGC
Source organism: Heliosperma pusillum (assembly GCA_022085475.1). Classification (NCBI taxonomy): domain Eukaryota; kingdom Viridiplantae; phylum Streptophyta; class Magnoliopsida; order Caryophyllales; family Caryophyllaceae; genus Heliosperma; species Heliosperma pusillum. The sequence goes on from JAIUZE010005296.1 coordinate 8,672, forward strand.
ACCATTTTTGTCAACCTAAAAGAAAAACACACAAAGGAAAGTACAATGATTTTAGGTACGGTTGCACCTAAAAATGGTAAAATTTTAAACAAAAATCAGCAATACATAGATAAACAAAACCGTGCTCCCCGGCAGCGGCGCCAAAATTTAACCGGTTGTGTCGCAGTCCCGATACAAAAATAATTACCCACACTTAGGCTAACAACATAAAGAATGTAATTAGGGAAGTAGGGATCGATCCTCAGGGAGTACGTGTTAGCTATGAACTGCTATGGGGTGATTTTTATTTAAGTTCGATTTATTTGAGGTGATTATCTAAACTACTAACATGGAATAAAATGACAAGTATGCAATGACGATATTTAAATGACAAGTATGGAAATTGCGATAAAAATAAATCTAATCTAATTGATGACGATAATAAAATTGCAAGATAAAATGAACTAGTCTACTTGACGGAAAGGAAAGTGACAATAATTAATCTAACTAAGAACGATAATTAAAATAACAATATTGAAAAGCTACCTAACTAAAATAATAGAAAACTAATAAACTAACAAATGACAATAAAATAAACTATCTAAGAACGGTAGTAAAATGACGGTAAAATAAACTAACTAAAATGATAAAATAAACAAATTGATATAGAGAATTAGAAATTCATGTCAAATGATTTAAAAGCTTTATTGATACCAATATTAGAAATACTACGATTGTCTAAGCCTTGTAGCGGTATATTCCTCTCGGATTCGTACCGACTTTTAGTGGGTCCTAACGTCCTTTCAGCCTGGTTAGGTCACTAAACCCCTATTGGTAGTCCTAATTCCATCCCAACTCTCGTTTCTAAGACGAAAATTGACTAATACAAACAATTGTTTATGGCCACTAAACAAAGTTATAGAATTTGACACAACCAAAGTAAGAAACAAACTAGATGGTTCTATTGGTATCGATTCTTCTTTTAATTCATTTTAACTAGCAAATCATTTCAATATTTCAATTTTATTTATTATATTTACATAATGATAATCCTACACTACTAGATTTAATTTATGTGATTAAATAAATTAAGAGGAAAAAGATGTAGGAAATTAAAATATGAATTAGGGATATTAAAATGATTGACATGATCCATATTAAATTGGCTATTATTCTAATGATGAAATTTACAATGATTATTATATGACTAGGTGAAGTAAAATGAGAAATATTAAACGATGATTTAATTTTGACTAAATTACTTTTATGCGGGATTACTAACAACAATGATAATACGTGATAAGTGAATATTTGTATGGTTTTAACCCACAATTTAGCTCGGTTTTGTATGTCATTTGTGCTTTGTTAAGCCACTTTATGAGCTAATATCGTCTTCTAGGCGAATTTCTGTGTTCTAACCTGTTTTAAAGGAAAAGTGACGTTTCTACGCCCTTTTTCTATATTCCCGAGTATTTGCCTAGAACCCGACGATTTGAAGAAGCAAGCTTGACCAAGTGAAAGGCATTTCAAGAAGGTTCACTAATTCAAAAGAAAGAAGAAGCAAAGACAGTTTCGTAGTTGTCGGAAGATCAATCAGTTAGGCGAAAGAAATCATCGCTTTACATCAAACCCTATCAACAAACCCGACTCAAGAGGTCAAGGGGGATGTTGGAAGTCAAGTCAAAGCAAAGGAAGATGAAACGTTAGTCAAGAGCTTCCAGAAGACCACATACCCGATCGGGTAAGTGTGTACCCGATCGGGTAAGTGTGCTGATCCGAGCATGACGGCTTCTTCTTCCTATTTTTGTCCTATGTGTTTAATGCCCGACCTCTTCTCCACGAAACCCTAATACTATAAATAGATGCTCTAGCCCCTCATATCATATCATCTCATCTCACACAATCTCTTCACACAACATCTCTTCTCTTCTTTCTTTAGATTAGTTTTTCTTCTTCCTTAGTTTAGTTTAGTTTTAGTTTTCTCTAGTTTAGTTTAGTCTAGTTCGAAGCCTTCTTCAATTGTAGTTGTTCTACTTGTAATTGGAATTCTAATTTCCGGGTTTGCATTCCTATTCAAGTTCTTATTCCATTTCAATCTTTGCTCCTCCTTTTCGGTAATCTTTATTCTCGTCTTTACATTATAGTTTCATTTTCTTTTAGTATTTCCTTTATTATGTTTATCATTCTTAGTTTTATAATCTTAGTTTCCTTTTCATTGTTAGTCATGCATAAGTAGTCACCTTTCTAGGGTGTAGGATAGCCATGTTAGATTGATTAAAAGATGTTAATTGGATAAAAGAAATTGTGCTTTTAAAACGTTGTGTCTATGCATGTTTGGATTGTAACGATAGTTAACAATTTCTGGCCGGAAATAATCGACTAAAATGGAATTCTTTTCCAAGGTAGACATACGAGATTTGAATAGACAAAGCATGACATGGTGGATTAAGACCTAGTAAATCGCCTAAAAAGCCTGCTAGACCATCTGATCTATGATTGTAATGAACGCATCATTCTTACGAACTCACAATGAATTATTTGCATATCCTAAATCCAATTTCATCAATATGTTAATCTACATGTGTGAAACTACTTCCCTAGATCCTTTTCTATATTGAGTCATTAATTATTGTTTTAGTTTTCTAGCATTAGTAATAACCATTGTGACAATCATACAAGTTGAAATTCTAATCATATCTTTTCACAAGTATCTCCCGTCTCCCCGAGATCGACCCCTTACTTCCCTAACTGCATTTATTTGTTGTTAGCCTAGCCAAGGGTTATTTATCTTTGATTATGGTACGCGACAACCCTGTCAAATTTTGGCGCCGTTGCCGGGGAGCACGGTTTTGTTTATTTGTGATTAGTAGAGTTTTACCTTGTCTTTTTCTTTTTTTTTTTCTTTTATGTCGAGGAACACTTGTTCCTTGAGATTTTTCTCACCTTTTCCTTGTAGTATAGTGACTCTTTTCAGGTAATAGGAATATTTTCTTTCAAAGGGATTGCTTTATTTTCTCTCAATGACTATCTATTTTCAACCTCCACAATGCGAGAATGAGCCTTTCCATGAATACCTCGACCGATTTTATAGCTATTGTAGACATATTATCTCTCTTGGGTATACCCTTGATGAGACCTATATGAGGAATGTTGTGATTCATGGAATGCTCATTAAGCTTCGTAGCCTGGCTATGCAATTGAGTGCTGGAAGTTTTTATCAGAAGAGAGGAAAGGAACTTTGGATTTTCTTGGACTTTATGGCATCCCAATCTTGGGATGAAACGCACCGGCGGTTGGGAATCCAATAGCAAATCAATGAAATCAGGGCTCAACTTCAAATACTCAAAGGGCAAAAGGAAGAACCCACGTTTAAAAAATGTAAGCCAATCAATTTTCCTTATACTTTTTCACCCCCATGTGAGTCTATTTTCTCCTATGCTTTTTCAGCCCCCTCATGAGAGTCTAATTCTCCCCAATCATATGAATTAATAGATGACGATGATGATGGTCCAACCTTTTCTATTGAAAGTCACTCTAGTGTCGTTCCATTTGACAATTTTGAGACCCCCATTATTGATATTGACCATATGGTAGCCGAGTTTTTAGACAAGGATGTTGTTAAGCCCATTTGTGACTCCCATGGAGAGTCGTTGATCGAGTCATCAGATTTCTTTGAAAATCCCTTCGCTAAGGATATTCCAGATTTATTTGAAAATGATACTGGGTTTTGTGAACCTAGCCTTGAAATTAATTGGGATCAACCACCCATTTTTTATTCCCAATCCTTTGATTCACCCTACCCCCAATTAGAGTCCACTAATGATATTTTGGGAACTAATTGTTTGTTCCATGATCTTAAACATTTCACTCCATCTCTCATTGACGAGTGGAGTAGTTCAGTGGTCATCTATGAAGTTTGTCATGCGCACAATGATAAGATATATCAATTCTTACCTTCAATATTTCATGCCTATATCTTGTCAATTGCTTACATATGTTTTTGTATAGCTCATGCGTAGGTATATGATCAGCTTCTAAGGGCATTGACATGCTTTTTAAGGCATAAAGAATGATTTTCATTAATAAAGAGTCTAGCAAGACATTTAAATAAAGCTTCGCGGGAGGCAACCTGTGTTTTCCCTTTCTTTCTGCATTTTATTTTTATTTTTCCCTTTTTCGTTGTTTTGTTAGATTTACCTTGCAGATGAGAGAGTTTTTGAAGAACCTATAAAGACCTTCCTTGTCAAGTCCAAAAGACTAGCTTGGGGGAGTCCGCGCTGACTAGTAAGCTTCACTCTTCTTTCATTTTTTCCTTTTCCCTATTAAGCATCTCATTGCATGTTTAGTCTTCGTGCTCACATTGAGGACAATGTGATGTTTAGCTTGGGGGAGGGATTGCATTTTCCCATTTTGCATTTTAGTTTATCATTTTTCAAATTTTGAATAAAAGAAAGAGAAGATTTTTGAGAAAATTTAAAAAATTTCAGAACACAATTGAATGCTTTTCATGCTTTGATTGCTTGTTTACTATGCTATCATGTTACATTTCCCAAACTTAGAGCTTTCAAAAGATAATGGTTCAATATTTATTGAATTGTGCATACATGGGGAAGTCTTGTACACAGCAGACATGAAATGAATCTATAGATGAGTACGCTTGATCTTGACATTTGGCAAGTTACATATATTGTAAGGTAGAACCTTCTTAGGCTGGTACATCCATACCCAGTCTCATTTAGGCGTGTGTAGTTCTCCTTGTGATGTGTGTCATGTCAAAACGCATAAGTATGGTTCTCATTTCATTTCTATAAGCATTGCATTCATGATTCACTAAGATTTGAAGCCTTTTTCACTTTGAATTACACCTCAAAATTAACCCCTTCATACAAATGCTTCACAAAATAATAGCTACATACAAAAACTGCCTACCTTTTGAGCTAGTAGCTAGACTATGGTGTATGGGTGCTCTTTTGAAGTAAGATGTCTAAACTTGCATACAAAACCATAAACTATAATCTAACTTGTATGTAAATTGCTAAATGTAAGAGATGATAATATGATTGGTATGTAATGTAATGTAATCTAATGTAATGTGTTCTTCATGTCAATGATCTTAGGCTTTTATAGGGTTGCAAGTTTGAGCTTTTCCATCCGGATTCATACCCTAGACAAGGCAATAAACATCCCCATTAAAGCTTGGGAGAAGAAGAGGCAAGAGGCGTTCAGCAGCATACATACCCGATCGGGTATATGGTAAATGCGATAGGGTATGTAACCCTGATGGATATTCTTTCGTCTCTTTGAATTTCTTCTTTGGGCATGGAATCCTATGCCTTGTTTTGGTAGTTTGCAGCTCGGAAATGGTCTTGGGCCAGGCTTTGGTTGAGTTGGGCTTGTGTTTTAATTGAGAAACTAAATCAAAAGTCAAGACCAATCCACTTCGAGGAATGATGCAATGGGAATTGTGATCCAATCATGAAATTGCTATCATCGGTTCCTCGTAAACTTGTATTCTAGTGCCTTTGCTCCATAAAGTAAGAAAATATAGCAAAAGCGCTTCATTTCCTATAAAACGAGACAAAGCACGTAAAACAACTAGAATAGTAATATTAGCTCGTTAATCACTTAACAAAGTGCATACATCATATAGAAATCGAGCTAAAACGGGGGATAAATTAGTACAAAATATCGCTTATCAGTTGCAGTGCATCGTTTAGCAGTCAAGAAAGGTGTAAGTCCTAAGAAACAACCGCAAAGGCGTTTCAGGCTAGAGTTGATTTCTGAGATTGAGAATGAAGTCAACAAACTTATTGAAGCCAGTTTCATTTGAGAAGTGAAGTACCCAACATGGATTGCTAACATCGTGCTAGTGAGAAAGAAAAATGGCCAGTTACGCGCGTGGACTTTCGGGATCTCAATGATGCTTGCCCAAAAGATGATTTTCCTTTGCCGATCACAGAGCTCATGATTGATGCAACGACTGGACACGAAGCTCTTTCGTTTATGGATTGCACAGCGGGATATAACCAAATACTCATGGCGCCTGAAGATCAAGAGGCCACTGCGTTCCGTACTCTGAAGGGGATATTTTGCTACAAAGTTATGCCATTTGGTCTCAAGAATGCAGGAGCGACCTACCAACGTGCAATGCAGAAAATATTTGATGACATGTTGCACAAATCGATTGAGTGTTATGTTGATGATGTTGTCGTCAAGTCCAAGAAAAGGGAAGACCATATCAACGACCTTCGTACTGTCTTCGAAAGATTACGAAAATGCCAACTCAAGATGAATCCACTCAAATGTGCTTTTGGTGTTACCTCTGGAAAGTTCCTAGGATTCGTGGTGCGACATAGAGGAATTGAAGTTGATCAATAAAAAATAAAGGCAATTCAAGAAATGCCAGAGCCTAAGAATTTGAAGGAGCTGCGTGGTCTACAAGGTCGCTTGGCTTACATTCGCAGGTTCATCTCTAACCTCGCAGGGCGTTGCCAGCCGTTCTGTCATCTTATGAAAAAGGATGCTATATTCCAATGGGATGATAAATGTCACAATGCCTTTCAGAGCATACAAAATTACTTGTCATCTGCGCCTGTGTTGGGGGCACCAGTTTCGGGAAAGCCTCTTATCCTTTACATCGCTGCACATGAACGTTCGTTGAGGGCATTGTGTGCTCAAGAGAATGAATATAAGAAGGAGAGGGCTCTCTATTATCTAAGTCGAACTCTGGTGGGAGCTGAGTTAAACTATTCTCCAATTGAGAAGATTTGCTTAGCTTTGGACTTTGCAATTCAGAAATTGAGGCACTACATGCAAGCACACACTGTCCATGTAGTGTCAAAAGATGATCTTATCAAGTATATACTCTCAAGGCAATTCTTGTCTGGTCGTCTGGCGAAGTGGGCGGTTTTACTCAAGCAGTATGATCTAGTCCATGTGCCTCAAAAAGCAATCAAAGGGCAAGCTTTAGCTGATTTCCTTGCTGATCATCCAGTCCATGCGAAATGGGAACTTCAGGATGACCTTCCTGGTGAAGAGATATTCTATGTGGATGTACTTCCTCCATGGCAAATGTACTTCGGCGGTGCAGCAAGACGTGATGGAGCAGGAGCCGATGTCGTATTCTTATATCCAGAAAGTCATGTGTTGCCATACTCATTTGTGCTCACTCAACTATGTTCAAACAATGTGGCCGAGTACCAAGCTCTAATCCTAGGACTTCAAATGGCAATCGAAATAGGGATCAAGGATTTAGACATCTATGGAGATTCCTTGTTGGTGGTGAATCAAGTCCTTGATGATTATGAGGTGAAGAAAGATGATCTCATCCCTTACCACAAATATGCAAAACAATTGCTTAACAAGTATGACATTGTTCATATCGGCCATGTACCAAGGAGTGCCAATAAGTTGGCTGACGCGCTTGCCAATCTTGCAGCCACTTTGGCACTGGGGGCAGAACAAGTCACATCGATTCCAGCTTGTAACCGATGGGTGGTATCGCCGCTATAAGATGGAGAGATTGCGGAGTCATCTAACGTGATCAGCGTTTACCAAGTTGACAATGATGATTGGCGACAACCTATCATCGATTTCTTGGAACATCAAAAGCTTTCTGATGGCCCTAAACACAAAGTAGAGATACGTCGTCGTGCTCCAAGGTTCATATATTATAAGGGAACACTTTACAAGCGCTCTTTTCTAGGGCAATGGCTAAGGTGTCTTGGTGAAACTGAAGCTTCTCAAGCCATGTACGAAGCTCATCAATCTGGTCCAAAGCTCCATGACCGTGTGAAGAGAATGGGATATTATTGGCCAACCATGGTGCAAGATTGCATGGACTTTGCAAAGAAGTGTGATGCTTGTCAGTTCAATGCAAATTTTATACATCAACCTCCAGAACCTTTGCATCCCACTATTTCATCGTGGCCATTCGAAGCATGGGGACTTGATGTAGTGGGACCTATAACTCCAAAAATATCAAACGGGCACGAATACATTCTAGCTGCAATAGATTACTTCTCGAAGTGGGCAGAAGCTATCATTGTGCGTGAGGTCAAGAAATAAACTGTTGTTGATTTTATTCGGACTCAAATCATACATCGATATGGTGTACCACAACGAATCATAACTGATAATGGCAAGCCGTTCTTCAACAAGTTGATGACTGCCTTGGGTGAGAAGTTCAAGTTCAAGCAATATAAGTCTTCCATGTACAATGCCCCTGCAAATGGTTTGGCTGAAGCTTTTAACAAGACAATTTGTAACTTGCTGAGGAAAGTGGTGGCGAAGTCAAAGCGTGACTGGCATGAACGAATTGGTGAACTTTGTGGGAATACTGGACTACATATAAGACACCTACTCAAGCGACCCCATATGTGTTGGTGTATGGAGTTGAAGTTGTGTTGCCCTTGGAGATACAAATCTCATCTTTGCGAGTCGCTATTCAAGAAGAACTTACAAATGATGACAATGATAAGCTGCGCCTCGCTGAATTGGAGGCTCTTGATGAAAAAAGGTTGCAAGCTCAGCAAAAGCTACAATGTTACCAAGCACGTTTGTCACGCGCATTCAACAAAAAGGTGCGCCCTCGATCTTTTTAATTAGGGGACTTGGTGCTCGTGGTTAGAAGGCCAATCATTACTTCTCACAAGACTCGAGGCAAGTTCACTTCTAAGTGGGATGGGCCATACGTCGTGCAGGAAGTATACACCAATGGAGCTTATAAGATTGTTGATGAGGACGGCGTTCGCGTTGGACCAATCAACGGAAAATTCTTGAAGCGCTACTACTCTTGAAGCATTGAACAAAAGATCCTAAGCAAGAGCTTAAATTGCATACCCAAGCTCCTAAGCAAGAGCCAAAACTGCATACCCAAGCTCTTAAGTAAGAGCCAAAACTGCATACCCAAGAAAAAAAAAACATCCAAAAAAAACCAAACAATCCAAAACAAAAAACAACAAAAAAAACCCTTCAATGAACTACGTTTTCTTGATCTTGCAGGTTGTCATCATTGTCAACTTCGCGAGTACATAGGCAACTTGAGTAAATCATTTACTTAGTTCCAGCCACATCTTCAAACAAAAAAATTCTTCAATGAACTACGTTGGCTTGATCTTGCAGGTTGTCATCATTGTCAACTTCGTGAGTACGTAGGCAACTTGAGTAAATCATTTACTTAGGTGCAGCCACATCTTCAAACAAAAAAATTCTTCAACGAACTACGTTGGCTTGATCTTGCAGGTTGTCATCATTGTCAACTTCGCGAGTACGTTGACTGGTTGTGTCGCAGTCCCGATACAAAAATAATTACCCACACTTAGGCTAACAACATAAAGAATGTAATTAGGGAAGTAGGGATCGATCCTCAGGGAGTACGTGTTAACTATGAACTGCTATGGGGTGATTTTTATTTAAGTTCGATTTATTTGAGGTGATTATCTAAACTACTAACATGGAATTAGGACTACCAATAGGGGTTTGGTGACCTAACCAGGCTGAAAGGACGTTAGGACCCATTAAAAAGTCGGTACGAATCCGAGAGGAATATACCGCTACAAGGCTTAGACAATCGTAGTATTTCTAATATTGGTATCAATAAAGCTTTTAAATCATTTGACATGAATTTCTAATTCTCTATATCAATTTGTTTATTTTATCATTTTAGTTAGTTTATTTTACCGTCATTTTACTACCGTTCTTAGATAGTTTATTTTATTGTCATTTGTTAGTTTATTAGTTTTCTATTATTTTAGTTAGGTAGCTTTTCAATATTGTTATTTTAATTATCGTTCTTAGTTAGATTAATTATTGTCACTTTCCTTTCCGTCAAGTAGACTAGTTCATTTTATCTTGCAATTTTATTATCGTCATCAATATTAGAAATACTACGATTGTCTAAGCCTTGTAGCGGTATATTCCTCTCGGATTCGTACCGACTTTTTAATGGGTCCTAACGTCCTTTCAGCCTGGTTAGGTCACCAAACCCCTATTGGTAGTCCTAATTCCCATCCCAACTCTCGTTTCTAAGACGGAAATTGACTAATACAAACAATTGTTTATGGCCACTAAACAAAGTTATAGAATTTGACACAACCAAAGTAAGAAACAAACTAGATGGTTCTATTGGTATCGATTCTTCTTTTAATTCATTTTAACTAGCAAATCATTTCAATATTTCAATTTTATTTATTATATTTACATAATGATAATCCTACACTACTAGATTTAATTTATGTGATTAAATAAATTAAGAGGAAAAAGATGTAGGAAATTAAACTATGAATTAGAGATATTAAAATGATTGACATGATCAATATTAAATTGGCTATTATTTTAATGATGAAATTTACAATGGTTATTATATGACTAGGTGAAGTAAAATGAGACATATTAAACGATGATTTAATTTTGACTAAATTACTTTTATGCGGGATTACTAACAACAATGATAATACGGAAATAAGGCTAAGTAGATTATAATTCATGGTTTATGAAAGTGATAGAATCTATTATAAAATGAACATAACGGTATCGAAAATAATGAAAGCAAAAGATAGAGAATTACCGGGAATGGAAGTACAACGATGTAAGAGAAAATAATAAGAACGAATTTCAACCAAAATGTAATGATAAAACAGTAGAGAGTGCTAGAGAAAATGCTTGAAGTAAGATGTCTAAACTTGCATACAAAACCATAAACTATAATCTAACTTGTATGTAAATTGCTAAATGTAAGAGATGATAATATGATTGGTATGTAATGTAATGTAATCTAATGTAATGCGTTCTTCATGTCAATGATCTTAGGTTTTTATAGGGCTGCAAGGTTGAGCTTTTCCATCCGGATTCATACCCTAGACAAGGCAATAAACATCCCCATTAAAGCTTGGGAGAAGAAGAGGCAAGAGGCGTTCAGCAGCATACATACCCGATCGGGTATATGGTAAATCCGATCGGGTATGTAACCCTGATGGATCTTCTTTCGTCTCTTCGAATTTCTTCTTTGGGCATGGAATCCTATGCCTTGTTTTGGTAGTTTGCAGCTCGGAAATGGTCTTGGGCCAGGCTTTGGTTGACTTGGGCTTGTGTTTTAATTGAGAAACTAAATCAAAAGTCAAGACCAATCCACTTTGAGGAATGATGCAATGGGAATTGTGATCCAATCATGAAATTGCTATCATCGGTTCCTCGTAAACGTGTATTCTAGTGCCTTTGCTCCATAAAGTAAGAAAATATAGCAAAACCGCTTCATTTCCTATAAAACGAGACAAAGCACGCAAAACAACTAGAATAGTAATATTAGCTCGTTAATCACTTAACAAAGTGCATTAATCATATAGAAATCGAGCTAAAACGGGGGATAAATTAGTACAAAATATCGCTTATCATACGTAGGCAGTTTGAGCAAATACTTTGTTCAAGTGCAGCCACACCAAAAATCCAAATCTTCCAAAATCGCTCCTGGCCCGCAAGAGCTTAAACTGTGCACGGTTAAATAAACTTCAAATCAATCAATCTTAAAGAGCAAGGTCAGTCTTGATCAATGATGAATTTTGCCTCAAGGAAAAGAGATGCCTTCGTATCTTTTAGATCTTCAAGTTCTTCTCCTTCCTCCGGAAAAAATGTAGACCATGATGAACATTTTCTAGCTGAAGGTGATTCTCTACTTGTCCATGATAGGTAACCTTGGTCCAATGGATATCGATCGTGTTATTCAAGCTCTCCATGTCCTTGAAGCTCTACTCGGTCACCGCACTCCGTCCTCCACGTAGAAATATATAGTCTTGAAAGGGCTTCGGAAAATCCATGTTGCATGCGGGCGTTGTGACGAAATAGCATAGTGATGTGACACGGAGAGCAACTTGTAATCCTCATGCGTTCAACGGGTCCAATGCATCGAATCATGATTGAAAGAACATTGAAACGATCTAACTTGGATCTCTCGCAGCTCCTCGCGGTCGACAAGTCGGGTACATTGCATAACAACCCCGAAGGGAGTCGAAATGATCCAACTTGGAGTACCTCCAAGTCTTCGTGCGGTCTCCATATCGAGCGGTGTGATAACTGCTAAGTCAAATGAGCCAACTTGCGGTGACTTTAAAATATCCTGGCGGTCCATGTCCAGGTATCGAAATGATCTCCGGGGTGCCTCAAATACTCCAGCGCTCAACGGGACAAGTTCTTTGAATGGAAACTCCAAATCTATCTAACTCGGTCTTCCTTGCAATCTCCAGCGCGCAACGGGACAAGTTCTTTGAATGGAAACTCAAAAGCTATCTAACTCGGTCTTCCTTGCAATCTCCAGCGCGCAACGGGACAAGTTCTTTGAATGGAAACGCCAAAGCTATCTAACTCGGTCTTCCTTGCAATCTCCAGCTGGCAACGGGACAAGTTCTTTGAATGGAAACTCCAAGGCTATCTAGCTCAAGCCTCCTCGCGATCTCTAGTGTTCGTCAAGACAAGTTCTTTGCATGACAACTCCAAAGCTATCTGACTTGAACTTCCTCAGTTTCCACATTTGACGGGTGATGTTCTTTGCATGGCAACTCCAAATGAGCATCAAAGCTATCTAACTCGGACTTCCTCGTGATCTCTAGGGTCGACGGGACGAATTCTTTGCATGGCACCTCCAGCTGCATCAAAGCCATCTTACTCTGAACTTCTTTACGGTCTCCAGTGGTCTCCAAATTGACTCAAAAGAGTATGGAAATAATCTCGCTCGAACTTCCTCACGGCCTCCAGCGGACGATGGGTCATGTACATTGCTCGCTAAATCCAAAGGTTCGGACTTCTTCACGATCTCCAACGGCCAAAGATTGAGTTCATTTGTTGGTTTAAAATCCTCATCCAGTTGATGGCTAGTGCCTAAAAAAAACACAAGGTTGACAGGGACATAACCATTACTTGATAACTCAGATCAAATGAAAAAATTGAAATGCTCAAGATACCTCAAATTCTCGTGCGGCCGAAACAATATGATCCCATTGAAATGACCTAATCGGAACTTAGCTTAATCAAGATGGATTGTAAACCATGTGCCATCAATTTCCTAGCACACAATCAAACAAAGCCGACATTGGCATACATGCTATATCAATATACAGTAGGTATTGCTTAAGACGGGTCGGATCTTAAGACGGGTATTTTGTGAGAGGAAATGGGTAGAGGGGACAAGGTGGGCTCCCCCCATGTGCTCTCCACTCACCCTTGATGGGTATTTTGTGAGAGAATATGGTAACCGTCTTAAGCTTAAGACGGATACCTCCGTCTGAAATAAGAATTTGTGATCAATATATACGTATTGTTTTGTAAATAGTTGTGCATAAAATCTGCATAAAAAGGAGGAGCTAATCACCTGAGAAATGCCGTAAGAGTAGACAAAAATGCAAAAAAAAAATGTTGTACTAGAAAAAGGCAAAATGGAAAGACAAAAAGGGAATATAAGAAAATGAAAAAAAAATTAAATCAATTTTCTTACTTTACTGCATTTGCCATTTTCTCCTTACACAAAAAAAAACTAAATTAAAATTATTCACAATCAAGATGTTGGTGGCACAGAACTTTGCGGTTGCTCACAGGGAAAGATTAATTCCACTCAGGCCACGTCAGTGACAGTTACGGTCTACCCCTGTGTACTCTCGATCACTCCTTTTGGAGTCACGTCACCATCAGTTCACCGTAGAAAATCGATTCTTACTGAGTGCACGCTCCTTGCTACGAATCCATTTGTCATTCACTGACATCGAGCCAACAGCTCCAAAAGTCAGTCTCATTTTCGGAAGCGACGAGATGACGAGATGCTGCGGTATGTAATGATAAAATATGTTGCTATGAAAACTCAAGCCCGTCTTTGAATTGATCTTAAGCTATCTGTCATGAAGTTTATCCCTGAGATGAAAGACCAAACTCAGTGAACATTTGAGTAAAGTTTTGTCAAGGTGAATTTACCAAATGTAAAAGTAAAATTAAAGGAAATTTGATAGATGCGTTTTTTAAAAGCACTGTGAAATGAAAGATATGTAGAAAGGGGAGCATGTGCAAATTGCAATGCAAGAAATAAATTGAGAAACATACCATTTGTTTCCAGATACTTTCTCGGTGATCTTTGAGGGTTTTTTCAGAGTCCTTCTTAGTGGCTTAGGGTATAAATAGGAGGATTGCGGCGTAATTTAATGGGCTTTACACTTTGAAATTTGCAGTTACAAAACCAATGCAATCATAATGTTTGTGTCTTAACATTGATTTGCTCACTCAATATGAGAATAAAGGGGCAGTTACTTTTGACGAATTCAAACGAAAAAATCAAGGGCATAAATGCCTTCAGTATGTTGTTGGTCGAAATCTCGAAATTATTGAATTGGCATAAATTGTTAGCTGCCATTTCTCAAATGCTTGCGTCCAAGGTTACAAAACTATCAAAGTCCGAGTAAAGTCAAGTAAGCACGAGACATAGGTCGCCCACTAAATTGGCATCAAGACTAAAATTTACCCAAGTACTTTACGATATGATTTAAAATACTCATGGACTTCCAAGTCAAGTAAAGGGGGCAAGCAAAAAAAAATCACACGGGTACTACTACGATAAGTTAAGTACTCATCGACTTCCAAGTCAAATAAAAAATTACATCGTCGCTTTTTTAACAAGCTAAACGCTTGTGGACTTCCAAGTGAAGACAAAAGGGGGTAAGATAAAAATTACTTGACTACTCTTACGATAAGTCAAGGTACTCGTAGACTTCCAAGTCAAACAAAATTACATCGTCACTCTTTTAACAAGCTAAACGCTTGTGGACTTCCAAGTCAAAACAAAAGGGGGCAAAATAAAAATAATTACTTGACTACTCTTACGATAAGTAAAAGTACTCGAAGACTTCCAAGTCATGAAAAACAAAAAAGAAAGTACTCCTACGACAAGTTAAGTGCTCAACGACTTCCAAGTCCAACAAAAAAAGATCGAGACCTCACCACGTCAACACACCCCAGACGGTGTACGTGACAAGGTCTCGAGGGGGCAATTTGTAGGCACATAAATTTTATTTAAAGTGCCGAACATAAACTAAAATAAATTATTTTAAGTTAATATCAAATTTTAGCTTAATTTAATTATAGTTGTCCCGCTTAATGGAATCTGGATCAACCCATATTGCAAATTGGGTTATTTGGGTCCGAAAGCAAAGAAATGGTCAATTGGGCCCAATGAGAAGTCAAACTCACAAATGAGTCAATTGAGCCCAATGGAGAGGTCAAACCCACAAATAGTCAATTGGGCCCAAGAAGTGAAGCTCATGAAGAAAGCTCAAGTCTTCAAGTCCATTAACTAAGGGAGAAATACTTATAAATAAGAGACTTATCCACCATTTGAAGAGGGAGGAAAAAATCACTTTTATAAGAGAAAAACTCATTTGTCAAAGTGAAGAGAAAAGAGACATCAAAAGCTCTCAAATTCTCTCTACAAATCTCCTTCGCAAGTAGTCAACAAGCACCACAAAATCGTGCCGCCTACGCAAGGAAAACACAAATCAAACTCAAGCATCGAAGAGAGATTCAAGTCAACGCGACCCTCTCAAGAAGCTAAAGTTAAGCAAGCGAGCCTTGAAGATCGAAGACTCGTACCTTTAGTAACGTTGTAGAATCAGAGGATAAATAAAGGTTGTATACATAACATTCTGATATTGATATAAACTCATTTGTTTCTCTGTTTTGTGTTACAGTTTTATTGCAATACAAAATTTGTTGTTACAGTGGCATAGATAAACATAATGATGTTTACAAAGCTAGATTGGTGGCAAAAAGGTTTCACCTAAGTTCATGGTCTTCAATATGACGAAACCTTCGCCCCAGTCGCCATGCTTCGATCCATAAGGATTATCTTAGCGGTTGCCGCATTTCATAATTATGAGATTTGGCAAATGGATGTCAAAACCGCCTTCTTGAATGAGATTCTAGAAGAGGAAGTGTACATGACACAACCTGAAGGTTTTGTGGATCCATCAAACCCTAAGAAGGTATGCAAACTTAAGAGATACATCTATGGTCTTAAGCAAGCATCCAGGAGTTGGAATCATCGTTTCGATCATGTAATTAAACAAAATGGTTTCACTCGAAGTGTCGAGGAACCATGTTTATACATGAAGTTTAGTAGGAGTAAAGTAACTTTTCTAGTCTTGTATGTAGATGACATACTATTCATTGGGAATGATATTCCAATGCTCACTTATGTGAAGGAGTGGCTAGGGATTCATTTCCAAATGAAAGACTTAGGAGAGGCCCAACGCATCTTAGGTATCCGGATCTATATGGATAGATCTAAAAGGATATTAGCATTGAGTCAAGAAACTTATATTGATAAAATTCTTGATCGGTTCAACATGAAAGACTCTAAGAGAGGCTTTCTTCCTATGGGAAGTGGGATCACTTTGAGCAAGCGAGAGTGCCTACCAAACCCAAGGAGATTGAACGCATGAAATTGATCCCTTACGCATCTGCTGTTGGATCAATCATGTATGCTATGATGTGCACTCGTCCCGATGTTGCATATGCTTTGAGCATGACAAGTCGTTACCAAGCAAATCCAGGTGAGAGTCACTGGATAGCCGTAAAGAACATCCTTAAGTACTTGAGAAGGACCAAGGATTCGTTCTTAGTGTTTGGAGGTGAGACTGAGTTACGTGTAAAGGTTACACAGATGTCAGTTTCCAAACAGATAAGGTTGATATGAAATCCCAATCCGGCTACGTTTATATGATGAATGGAGAAACTGTTTGATGGAAGAGTTTCAAGCAAAGCGTTACAGCGGATTCTACAACAGAAGCAGAGTACCTTGCAGCGTTTGAAGCTGCAAAGGAAGCTGTGTGGATTCGGCAATTTTTTGAAGGACTAACAGTAGTCCCTACTGCAAAGATCCTATCACGATTTATTGTGATAACAGTAGGGCTATTTTTCAAGCAAAAGAGCCCAAGTCTAGTAACAAGTCTAGACATGTACTTAGGAAATATCATGTAATTAGAGATTACGTGGACAGAAAGGAAATTGACATTTGTAAGGTTGGGACAGATGACAACATTGCTGATCCTTTAACCAAGCCTTTATCAAAGGCTAAGCATGATGGTCATGTCGTCACAATGGGATTGAGACGTGTACCAGAATTCCTTTAGATTATGTAATATGTAATAACTGAATGTTGTATTAATTATTTCATATATGATAATTGCATTCATTGTTCAAAATTTATTATAAACTCTTTTATTTAATTTGACTAAATTTAATACTTTGTTTATCTGAATAGATTGTAAGACAATGTTGGACCATATTCAAGTGAATAGGACGAACTTAGTATTTTGTCCCTAGTCACTCAATGAGGTGACGTTTCGAAGTAACTAGATTGTAAGTCGATCGATGGTTGGTTCAGCACCATGGGGTCATGGAGATGACTGGTAGTTTACATAGACAGACTGTATGACACTCTGTCGGACAGTGACATTTGTAGAGACCCTTAAATCAATTATTTGATGCCTCGTCGTGGCAGGGTCTTCTATCTTATTCCTATGAGTCGATTCTTTTGACTGGCGACCGTCTATCTGAGTCGGTGCAGTTTTCGATTGGTTTTAGTTGATGTTCTAGGTCGTGCCGTAAAAGGAGGCCGATGGACATCTTCTGGATCATGGTGATCTGCATCATACAGAGTAGATGAATCAACAGGAATTGTCCACCCACGTTGGGTACAAACATCTTTAGGCCACTCGAGCAGAAGTTACTGTAAATGCGTGGCCACACTCGGAAAGAGATCTATGGTAGATTTTCCGGTCAGACAGTTACTCTCCCTATCGAGAAAACCCCTCTAGATATAATCAATCGCGAGTGCGACCTGAAAGACACCTTGCGTTGAGTCGGAGATGTGATAAAGAGACAAGAGAATTGGCGACGCACACTTGTGTCAGACAAGTGGGAGATTGTTGGAGTAGGTGTCCTCCACAATAGTGCGCCACATAATAAATCTTATTAAGGAGTATAATTGGGATATTTATTGACTATATATATATATGATTAGTCAGTTGATTAACTTAAATCAATAACGGTTGGCTGACTAGAGTTTGACGTTATTGTCGTATGACGGCGGTGATCAACTGATCCCTTTCAGTCACACCTATAGGATGAAATCCAAATAGTAACTAATTATTTGTATATCATATAATTGATTAGTCCATTACATATATTTGATATGTACGAGAGTTAATTGTTAGAAATTGAGTTAAGAACTCAAATTCGATTAAGTTTATTTTTCAATTATGCGATAATTGACTAATAAATTTATATCTTATTTTAATACGATTAAATAAGATTTAACTTAGTAATTAATCGTTAAATTACTAAATTAGTTGAGGTTTTGAGATAGAGGTAATTAGTTAATTATATTTACAAGGAGTTGTAAAATAAATTAACTAAGCATTGTGGGACCCATTATATATTGATATAATGGTAAAATATTACTTAAAATGTTAAGTACATATTATTTATTTATTTGTGTCATATAATTGTTATATGATCAAATTAACACTTAATTATACAAGATAATTAAGCATATGGTTAATAAGTATTTGTGGGACAAATATAAAAAATCAAAATAGACCAAATAAGGCCTCACATGGCCGGTCAAGTGTAGTGGTGAGGTGATGATGGTTGCTTTTGTTCATGCTCACAAGTCACATGTGATTATGACATGAATAGTAACCTAAAATCATTTCACTCAACACTACACTCTACCACTTTGCATGTGATTAAAATAAGCAAAATAAGACCCTTGTGAGGCTCACCATGACCGGCCATCTTGCCTATAAAAGGGCAATATGGTTGTTCATTTTTGTTGTTCATTCTTGCTTATTTTTCATACATCTCTCAAAAACTCTTCTTCTCACTAAAACTCTCATAATACTAATATTTACTATGTATTACTAGTGTAGTAATATATACTAATATTAGTAGCATAATATATATCTTATTATCTAGTTAATAATAAGAATAGATTATTTGGTATCATCTTGGTGCAACTTGGAGGAGGTCTTCTAATTTGGAGATTGTTCTTGTTCATCCATATTTATAGCTCAAGAACAACAAGAAGGAGTTCTTGTTGTGCCCATTTAATTTCCATTTCAATGTGAGGAAATTTCTTCTTTTATATAAATGTCTTTATATTTGCATGCATGTTACATAGATCATTAAATACTAAATTAATAAGTAATTAAGTAACTAATTAGAGGAGTCTAATTAAGGTCTATGGACTTTCATTCCATTTATTCAACACCTTCATCTTACCGAATCGGTGGTAACCCGTCAATACTGGACGTCCACCCTCTTTAGGAGTGTCCCACAATTTGTGGGCAATGTGACCTCCAAAGTTAGGAATAACATAAGATGCCAGTGGTCCACCAGGGACATGATCTGTAATGATCCAAGAGGTGTCATTGCCCGACTTCTTTTTCTTTGGGGCCACTACGCTATTTGAACTATCTTCCGAACCCCATCCCAAACGACCCTTCTCCACCCGTCTTACCTTCAAGCGTGAGCCACAAGACTCATGCGACCCATCTTGCTCAACCTCAACCTCCTCCAGAACCTCCTCCGCAACTTCCTCCTCTTAATATCGACCGGAACCCGCACTACCAACTCGATCCGCCTCCGTAAAGTCATCATCATTCTACGAATGAATATCACCTTCTCCAACTACCAGAGCTACCTCACACAAAATCGAGTTCGTCTTCCGACCACGTGCTGATGCGGTGACATCTCGGTTTTCAACTCGACTAGTAAATAACCCATTTCCTTTACCGGCCATCTGAATAAAAATTAAAATTAGGGGATTCACATATATTAATTGATTTTAACGATATTTAATTTCTTTTTTTAAACAATAGCGGAATGACGGAAATTATATCTTTATTAAACAATACTATTAGCGTACGGAAAGATCCAAAATGACGGGAATTATATCTTTTTATAACAATAGCGACAACATTTTTCTCCGGAAAGACGGGAAGTTTTTTTTAAGAATAACAACGGTAATATGCTCGTTATTGTTAAAAAAACTTTCCGTCTTTCCGGAGAAAATAATTAATATTTATAAAAGACGAAATTAGCTCACGGAATTTTGACGATTATATTTTTTAAAAACAACACCGACGAATTTAGATTATGAAAAGACGGAGATTATATTTTTTTAAACAATAACGACGAATATAACTTAAAGAAAGATGGAATTTTCTTTAAAAAAATATAAAATAAAAAAATGGAGGATTATATTTTTTAAAAACAACACCGACGAATTTAGCGTACGAAAAGACGGAGATTATATTTTTTTAAAACAATAACGACGAATTTAACTTACGGAAAGACGGAATTTAAAAAAAAATGGGTCGATTGGATCTGGGCGTGGAACAATCACGTCCAAACCTAGGTCCGGGCTTGACGGTTTCACGTCCAGACCTAGGTTTGGGCGTGACGGTTTCACGTCCAGACGTAGCACCATACGTGAAACAGTCACGCCTAAACCTAGGTCTCTACGTGAAACCGTCACGCCTTGACCTAGGTCTGGGCGTAATTTTTCGACCCCCAGATCCAATCGACACATTGTTTTTCAATTTTCCCGTCATACATTGGCTATGGTTTGGGGGATCGATCTATACCATTCTAAAAATAATAAAACTACGATAAATCTAAATCTCCTAACAAATTACAAAAACAAAAACAAAATTGAAGTTATCAAGATCACTTACATTGTCGAATTGTTAATTTGGTGGCAGAATTGTCGGAACTGAAGCGGCGGTGTTGGAAGTGAAATGATGATGACGGAAAAAATATATTTCAAAAAAGGTTTTTTAATTTTTGGTGAGCGATTTTCTATTTTGGGAATTATATCAAAAGAGGTGGTGTTGGGAGTTATAAAGGGAAAGTTAGAAGGAGGGGCGTTTTAGGCAGTTCATTATTTTTTGTCGACGTTATTTAGTAATTTGTTGGCGTCGAATAGCAGGCTGGTTTTACAACGGCAAGTCTCATTGATAACAACATATCTGTATTCAATAAAAACGGGTCAGATTGTCTCTTACAAAAAGACAGGTTAGAGGGCAAATGGAAAACCAAATATCCACCGACTTGCTTGTGGCCTTGTTGGGGATTAGTTTTTTACAAATATGTCCTTGTTATTTTTACATACCCTTTTAAGAATATGTTCTTGTTATGTTTTCTCTTTTCCCTTGCCCAACGGCCTACCCTCCCTCCCCTTTAGCACTACCATGCCATCCACCAACTTTAATTTTAATAATTATATAAAATTCAACAAACCCTAATTTGATCATTTTAACAAACAAATAAAATTTGCTTGATTAAAAAAAAGGAAAATTCATGTAGTACCCTATAACATTTTTAAATATTCATGTGGTACCAAACTTTTTATGTTTATGCACATTATACCCATGAAGTAAAAAATTTTTGTACTCTATGACCAAATATATAATTGCCGCTAAGTTTTGTTCACGTGTGAATAGGGATGGCAATTGTGGCCCGAACCGAACCAAAACCGAATCGACCTGAAGGAAAATATTCGATCCAAACCCAATTTTAAAAAATCCATACCCGATCCGCTATTTAAATACCAATATCCAAATCCATTATTGGAAAACCCGAACCAAATATGAACCCGATCCATTCATACCCGAACCTAATCCATTCAAATTATTTTAAAATTTTAGACTTTACTAAACTAGAAATTTCAATTTTGTCCTATAAGATGAAGTGTTTATATAGCCAAATCAAATTTTGGATCGGGTTTTGGATTATATGGTGGATCGGGTATGGATTTGGAGCGGGTATGGTTATGAAAAAGTTATAGTGGATCGGGTATGGATTTTAAAGTTTTGGATATGGATCGGGTTTGGATATGGATCGGGGATCCAATAAGTAAGTGGATCATCGGGTTTGGATCTCGCAATACCTGAAAACCCGATCCATTGCCATCCCTACGTGTGAAAGTTAGTTGATGTTTATATTTGACATGGAAAACTATTTGCACATAGTACCACTAAAGTCTTGTGCTTCTTGTGCTTGGCACGTGGTAACTTGAATGTTACAAAAGAACAACAAAGTCCAACAGCTAGATTATTGAACTCACCGTTATATTAGAACTTTATTCGTGTTCATAAAATTAGCATTTATACCTAATGAATACCCTAGAAACGCACTAAATCATAAAATAAAACATATTTAATATGTCTTATGCAAATTTATTTTCCAATAGAATTCAAGCGGGAAACAAAGCTCCATCATAGCACAGCAGCCACGACCACTAATCAATACTTGTTATTTAACTACTCCCCATTTGAAAGGCAATAACAAATGGATCATAATAGGTCACCAAATAGAAAAGTTTGAGTGGCGATTTATACACAACACACACACTGGTCAACCAATGGATAAGTAGGAACTTGCTAAACATTGCAAATACAACCTGTAATAGTTAGATTAATGACGGGAAATAAAGAATAAGAAGTACTCCATCTATCCCGGTCAGTTGTTGTCTTATTCTTTTTTAGGGGTCTCAGTCAATTGTTGTCCTTTCTATATTAGGAAGGTTTTATATTAGTAATTTAATCACCCAATGAAACCGTTGTCCACTTATCATCCACTAAGTGAAACCACAAATAGTCCCCCACTTTTTGCTTGGTTTTTGTGTCAAAATTAAAGGACAACATCTGTCCGGGACGGAGGGAGCAATCAATCATACTATACCAACCACACACGGTCACGTCTCGCGTATGTTCCACCCGTGCCAATGCCAATACACGCACTTCCACGCTTATCCCGCGTGCCACCCGTGTCATTACCAAGGCAGACACCATGGACATTCTACCGTAAATATGCAAGGTATACTCCTTCGACATCGTACCGCTGCATCATTGATATTACAGTACTCACTCGACACCGTACATATCGGTTTATTACCATCGTATAGCAATCTCCACAACAATAATAATAAAATAACAACCAACGTAATGATCGCAATAAGTAGCAATACAAATCCGTCTCAATCTCATAACACAATTACCTTCTATCCTTATATTAGCCGTACAACACAATATAATTCAATAACAATCGCATAACGAATAAGCACAAAGTGAGTAGGTAATTCCTACCTTTTCGTAATGTTCCAAAGCACAAGCTTACGCAATCAAAAGTAATCATTCACAGATCCATTACCTACATTACATAATTATTTTTAATTACTACATACTCAATCAATTAATCATGCACATAACCTAGATTCATCACTTCCTAATAGTTAAAACTTTAACTCTACCGTTTTACAACACAACTCAGTCTTACTATAAACTTCAAAATTATGTCCTTAAAAATCCAAACGACGCAAGATTAGTGGGGTTGGCACCCTAAGACTCTTATCTACCATTCTTGTAAATACACCTTTCTCAAATTCAAAGTACTGGCGAACTTCGCCACATAAAAAATATTGATTTATAAAATGAGTTTAACATACTACTTTAGGGTAATTGCACATCCCATCGTCATCTAGACTATTCAACTTTAATGTATGAAAAAGATATTTAAGTTAGGGTTTTGAAAACTTTCTTTACAACATTCAAATTTAGATGTGAAAGTTTCTTAAACTCAATATTAGACATTTCTAATATCATATAATTAATAGTTTACTCTTAAACTATATGGAACTTATGCATGCATAACAAAATAACACAAAGATAATAAGAACCATTTTTCCTTACATTGAATATGAACAATATGGGCACAAAATAGGACTCCTTCCTACTTTGTTCTTGAGCTCAAAATATAAGGATAACTTCTAAGTTCTTAGAATAAGAACACTCCAATTAGTTGTACCCAAGACAAGCTCTAATATACTACAAAATACTACACTAGTATGATATTGTAGTACCCCTTAAAATAAAATTAATACAACTATTACTACTCTTAGTAATGTTGTAATAATTTATGAACTTGAATTTATTTGAAAACTTCTTTTAGTTTTATCTTAGTGTGAGAAGTAGATTTTATGAGAGATAAGTATGTTATTTCATGTATGAAATCTATCCCTTAAAATAAGAGAAACAAGTCTTCTTATGCATGCAAGAGGACCGGCCACCCTCTCATGGGGAAGGGTTTGCCTTTTGCTTTTGTTCTTAACAATGCACTAGCTCAAGGTCTAGGTCTAGGTTTTAATTATTATGTCAAATTCTTACTTAGAGCAACTAATAATACCTAAACCTCTACCCTAACCCCTTTAAACCCGGTGCACCCATATAACATGGGTGTCCATTTTATTTCTGTAACATGTAATTAAGTTTATAAATGTACATTTAACTAATTTAAATGCAAATTCATAACAAATAAATTAGACTTCACATTTTAATTCACATTTTATAATTATATGTAAATAAAATGGGTCATCTCATATTTGGTTAATATAATCTACAACAATTTGTAATTATAATCAACCAATTTTGCTCATCTCAAATGTTTCATAAACATTAGGCATTCTTAGTAATATAACGATTAAATTACTAAAATGAATCTTATTTAATCATATTACAATAAGATATAATTCTCACTTACAATATAAACTTAGTTCAAATTAAGGGATTAACTAATCTGTATCGCTATACAATTAATTAATGTACATGATTAGGGGATTGTCTTTTAGGTGTGACCTCAAGGGATCAACTGATCACCACCGTCATACGACAGTAATGTCAAACTCAATTAAGCCAATCGTTACCGATTTATGTTGACCAGTTGACTATAATATTCATCATCCCTTTGTATTCTTATTATTGATATTTAATCATGTGATCGCACTAATGTTGAGGACACTCACTCCAACAAGATGTTCATAAATAAATCAACCAGGACAAACTGTAAAGAGTTTGGCTACGAAATTTTACGTGTATGAACTAGACTTGAAATAAATTATATTCTATTCACAACTTTGTAAAGATAAATATTCTAAGACCTCTAAATAAATTAAACAATCTAACTTATGAATCTGTCAAATTGTTGTAACTCTCGTTCTTTAACATAATCATGCTTAACCTAATCTTATATGATTAACCACGACCCTATCTACAATTATATGATAAATTAAAGCTTACAAGAACCACTTATAAATTAATAGATTGAATCCAATGGGAGTAGATGCAAAATTCCCAAATCAATTAAAGATCGAGACCAATATCCCTCTCTTCCCTCTCAGTAAGTTATATGAGTATATATAAGCGAAAAGGGTTTAATAGTTTATATATGTGTTGATATTTATAGGTATTAGGTAAATCTAGGTATGTAACACCCTCAAAATTAGCAGCTTAATTATATTATTATTTTCATATATCTTCTTATGGTAGCTCTTTATGAGCTATTGATATGAATTGATGTTCTCACATGTTGAAAATGTTGAATTATGTTCATATATCTTCTTATGGTGAGAATTGGTGTTTATTATACTAATTCCTCTCTTAATTGTATGAAGATGCTTTAAAGATACTAATGACAGTTTAACTCATGTATGTTGGTTGTGTTGATGCCCATATGTTGTGTGGAATGTTGATTAATGATGATTTATGTTGATGATGATAAATGGGTTTGAGTTTGTATAGAGTAAAGATAGAGTTTAATGTTTTTTTCAGAGTAATGATCCTCAGTCGGTCGACCGGCTGGGAGGTCCCTGTATATTGGAAGTTGCATTTTGATTAATTTTAGCCAAGCAAGTGTCCCAGCCGGCTGACCGGCCGCCGGTCAGCCGACCCACTTGAAGCCTCATGTAAGTCGCATTAATTTTTGAAGTGTGAAAAAGGTCTCAGTCGGCCGACCGGCTAGGAGTACCCTGTATTTTGCTTGATTGTTGAAGTGTTTCCTAGGTCCTAGCAGGCCGAACGGCCGATCGGTCATCCGACCGGTTGGGAGCCTCCTGAATATTTGGCGAAAAAACGTGGTTTGGCCCTAAACCCCATTCGACTGACCGGTTGGGAGCCCTTGTACATTGTTTTTGAGTTTTAAGTTATGCCTTGGCTGCCCAGCCAGCCGGCCGGCCGGCGGTGGTCTGACCGGCTGGGGACCCGTGTGTTGCATTTCCTCTTCGTTTCTCTTATAACATTACATTTATCGGTTTCTATGGTTTGTTTATCAAGTAATCTTATGGAATAATATTAAATAATTAAATATGAACTATATATTATATCACATGCCTCTCTCACAGGCTTAGTGACGGTTTCTAGACATTCCCTTACCCGAGTCATATATGCCTTGAATAGTTGGTCGAATTTGTCTATTGGATGTTATTGAACTCTCATTTCCCGTTTGTACCCTTATACACGTTAGACTTTATGTCGGAGCGATAGAGGTACATCCATTGTATGTTAGTGGGGATATGACAACGTTTTTTGAAGGCGAACACAATGTGTTAATCGACCCG
The DNA here is from genome assembly GCA_022085475.1 of Heliosperma pusillum. Lineage (NCBI taxonomy): Eukaryota > Viridiplantae > Streptophyta > Magnoliopsida > Caryophyllales > Caryophyllaceae > Heliosperma > Heliosperma pusillum. The sequence continues at coordinate 35,133 of JAIUZE010005296.1, forward strand.
ACCGTCAAATGTTGTATCATTGTGATGTAGTGTCTTTGCATGTAGCGTACTTGCTTGACGTTTATGTGACAACCTTTCCATTAGCTGCCCTATTAGGTATACTCATTCTCTTCCGCCTCTTCCGTTGGCCGTACTGTTGGATTCACGGTTACTCGGCTTCTGTTTTGTTGACCGAGTCTTGGATATGGAAAGTACTACCATATGTCGAATCAGAACACGTTCATCCCGAGAGTCTGCGCAGATTTAGAATATGACCATATTATATTATCGTCGTCCTACCGAGAGGATTAGAGTCTAGGGTGGTCATGCCTTGCTTAGTACAGATGCTAGTGCGTTTCATTTACCGTGAGAGTATGTATGATCGTATGACGTTGTGTTGGATTGTGTGTCGGATCGTTGGATGCTTATGTTTTGGATTATATGTATTGTCCCTTACCTTCTGTAGATACCCGTATCCGTCGATACATGCATTTATAAAAATCTCGCCAAACACCCGATGATGATAGGACAACATATATTTCTTATATGACCTTGTCATTGTTTGAGTTTGATTTACGATGTAAAAAGAGCGTCCTCGACAATTCATATTTTAAATGAAATTTAAAATGAATTTCCGATTCAAAAAGATTCATTTTTAACCCGTTTTAGAAACCGAGTCTTTCTTTATTTTATTGAAAATGAAATAGGCATTTATTTTAACCCGACTTGAAAAGGTCGATTTTGATTTACTTGAATGTTATCGTCTCATTTTGGCTTTAAAACGATTTTTAAAACGCTAGTTTGCGACGGTCTTTTTAAAATCATTTTGAAAGCGATTTGAGTCCGATTTTCAATCCGATTTCGACCCAATCTCCGCCTCTCCTAGCCCACTCATCAAACCCCCATAGAAGCCTTTCCAAGACCTCAAAAAACGTGCCAAAGGAAGCCCATAACCGAACCAAAGCGGCCACCCTTCGCCTCTGCTTTCCAGCAGCGATCTAGCCCACCAAATCGACCCAAATCAACCTCAAACGTCCTACCCATTAATCCTAATCCATCTACTCATCTACCTACCCATATTAGCTACCTTACCCATCAATAAAACGCCCCCTAAAACCCTAGCAAGAGCTCGAAATCACAGCACAAAGGCAGCCAACGAAAACTGCTACTATCCACCTCAAACCCTATTCTAACCCCTCCCAACTCCCTATATAAACCCACCACCACCTTCATTAAATATGCGAAGCACTCATACATAATCTAAACAGAAGAAATACACGAAAAACTAAAGCAAAACCCTAAAAAAACTACCTAAAACCGTAACCTAAAACAGAGCAGCCTTCACTCTGTTTTCAGATTACTACCGCCACTTCAAAACTTATTATATCCCAACTCCGATCATCTTTTAAGACGCGTGATACCAGTATTGATAACTAATCCGAGTCATGTTTTCAAAACATCTTTTGGATCCATAAAATGTCAAGTAACAAAGATTCTATAGGCGTTTGAAAAACGTTGCGCAGGTCTGCCATTTACAAAATACGAGTTTCATTGCAATTTCGTCGACGACGGCCCCTCGGTTATTACTTACCATCAATTACGACTAAAGACAAGCGGTCAACGATATATTTAAGTTGAGGATGCAAAAACACCTCCTTTCCTTTTTTAATTTCGGTCTTTATTTATCGTATCCATCGTTTATTATTAGTTATCGTAAATGTTCGTTTGTTTGTCATTAACTCATCGTCTTTGTATTTAATCCATTAAATCGTGTATTATATGCCATGCTACTGTTTTTACCAACCAAATTCATTAGTACATGATATGTCGTCGTTCTAATTAGCGTAGTTCGTCAATATAGGTTATATCGATATTGTTAACCTTTGTTGCTTTGTTTTGTATCAAATAGATTTAACTTTGAATATGTTAATCGAGTATCTCTCTGCCTGTGTCGTTTTGAGCCTGTTCCAGAGTCACTCGAACGAGTACAGTGTTACTCGATCGTGTGACCCTGAGACAGAATGTCTTTTGTCTTTGCTTTTAACTTTGAGTCGCTTACATGTCGAGTCTTGTCATGTCTTGATATAATTCATGTTTTATATATTCTGTTTTGCTAACCTCTAACGTGTGTTCGTCTTTCTTATGCTATGTGTAAGACTATCTCTCCCTTTCTCCTTTGTTTGTTTACTAGAATAGTTAATGAACTAAAATGATTTAAAATAACTTTGACGAAAATTAAAGTTGCATTAAACGACTAGAATGAATCTCATATGTTAGGTTTAAATCGCATGGTTGCATTCAACATGACTCGTTCCAAATAGACATTCATTATGCTTAGTAGAGACCGTTTTATTACGGGCGGGGTTGGGTGCTTTTTTTTTATGAAGTTAAAATTGTCTTCCTAACACGTAACCTCACACGAATCTTTTATCTCTAAATCGGTTTTCTAAATTCCATAAAAATTTACTGGCGACTCCTTTCAAATGCTAAGGTTTAAAATGTGATTCTTAAAGACTTTTAAAACCCGCGTTTTTTACCCGTGGAAGCGACTTCCCGTATCCACGATTTGGCGACTCCGTTGGGGACCGTGAAGCTTGAAAACAAAATGAATGGCTATTAGTTTACTTGTCATGTTTATTTTATTTAATCATGCATAAACCCATTTGAGACTTTAGGATGGGGCCGTTTTCTCCTTAGGGTTTCACCCCACGATAGGAAAATGACGTCCACTGTGTCTGATTTAAATATCAAAGTGAGTTGTGGAGGTTGGATACCTTATACATGTCATTTGCTACAAGCTGTGACGAGTATATTGGTACCCCGACAAAGCGATTTCATTGGTACGGACCCTCTTTAGACACCGACCGAGACTTAGAAGAGTCTAGCCCATGCATTGCATCCCTAACATGCGAATGACTACATGCTATGTGGATCCCGTGTCCCTTCTTTCAAAAATCGCGTTTCAAACCGTCCCATTTTCGAAATTTCAAGTCAAAATTTTCAAACCCATTTCTCTCGATTCAACCCTTTTGAAAAGAAGATTCATTTCTAGCTGAAATGCTACCCATTTAGGATTAGAAAAATCCAAATTATTTTCAAATTCGACCCTTTTGAAAAAAAGAGCCTTTTTCTAGCTGAAATGATGCCCAATTAGAATTAGAAGAAAATCCGAACCAATTCTTCAAAATCACCTCTTTTGACAAAAGAACCATTTCCAAGCCGAAGTGCTGCCGGATTAGAATTAGATCTTTTCCTCAAACCAAAATCAAGCCATTTTAAGCCGGCATGCTGCCCATTTTAATTTCAAATTCAATCGAATTATGAATCGAACCTTACCCAAACCCAAAATCGCGATTGAGTCAGTTAGGTCGAGTCAATCTAGTCGTGTCTCGTTTGTCCATCCCTATAAGTGCCATTCGGATCATCCGAGCCGATCTTTGGGCCCGAGTCGTGAATGTGGACCATTTGGTCTAAGTCGGTCAACCTAAAACGTCCTAAGTAGATCACATGGATGTTTATCATGAGCCCAATAGCCATGTTTGGTTCAAGCACGGGTTAATCACACCGAGTTAAGCTAGTGTCATGTTGTAACTGCGTCTAGGTTCGAAAAACCAGTCATAGTCGTGTTTGACCCAAAAAAGTGGGCCAGATTACTCGCTCTCCGAGTTCGAGTCCAATGTCGAGTCTCGAAGAGTCTGTTGTTTCTTTTGTGAGTCGAGTCCTATTTGTGCAGGGGATCTTGATTTGGTAACTGATTTTGCTCGGGGTTTTATTGTAGAAAGGCCTCCACACACCCGTCAGAAAGCAATGGAAGTTGCAGTAGAGAAGCTCACAACGAGTCTCGATCAGGTTCTCGAAAGGTTGGCTAGTCTCGAGGCTAAGATGTGTAGTGAAGCTCCACCTCCTCCTCCACCTGAAACTGGGTTCGAGAAAAGGTTCAAGTTGGTTGAAGATCACCTTAAGCTGTCTCGGGGTGAAAACATACACTATGAAAATGCTCGGGGGTACACTCCAGTTCCGGATAAGTTGTCCACCAACTTTGTCTTGAACGATATCCCTAAATTCAAAGGTAATGAAGACCCACTTCAGCAGATCCTTTCTTATAAGGAGTACCTTGCGCTGAAAGGGGTACCTGCAGAAATGTTAAACTCACATTTTTGCCCAGTCGCTCGCAGAACATCCGAAGGCTTGGTTCTATGGGCTAGATCTAAAAAATTTCCCGGCTTTCGAAGACATTGCGGTGGAATTCTGTAAGCTTTTTGCTGATAATGCTGAAATCCAAACCACTATGATAACTCTCGAAGTGATGACTCAAAAGGAAAGAGAGGGGTTAACTGAATTCCTCACTCGATGGCGCGCTGAAAGCGTTAAGCTATCAAAAAGACCCGAAGAGACGAAAATGGTAGATAAGTTCGTCAAGAATCTACGACCTGTCTACAAGGATTCTATCAAATATCAGAACTTTGGCTCATTTAAGGAACTTATTCGAGCCGGGAGGAAAATTGAAGATGATGTCCGGATCGCTGAGGCCGAAAAGCCCAAAAGGTATCAAGGTGCCTCGTCCTTCAAATCAAAGGCACCATCTTCTAGTAATCACATCCAAGCTATTAGCCTTATAGGAGGAACTCCTAAAGGGCCACAACGACAAAATCCTAGGGTGTTCAGTGACATCGGGTGTACCTACACCTATGCACTCCAAAGGCTCTCGGCACAGGGGAAGTTTGATCCTATCCGTCCCACCCCAGACCCACATGTCGAACGACAAGAAAAGTGGTACAAGCCGAATGCTTATTGTGCTTATCACCGAGGAAAGGGGCATGACACAGAGGATTGTTTTCGTCTTAAGCACGAGATCCAAGATAGGATCGAGAATGGGACAATTCCAATCCCGACGGTTAAACCCAACAACGTAAACAACCCATTCGGTAATCACACAAACACCACATTTGTCGAAGACAACATGGATGTATCTCACCTAATCCAGCCTATTTGTCGTCTCACTGGATTCTACGTCGGGACGGTCTACGTAGACTGCTCTAAATATCTCTCACGAGCCAAGAACAAAGTTCAAATCTAAGATTTCGCTATCGACTGCACACTGTACATTCTCCGAAGTGGGAATGAAATTAATGGGATTTAAGATGACGATGAAGAAGACATCTATCTCGCCGAAGGTGCGATCGTTCCTTTAACTCGGGAGGAAATATCGAGAATGAAATGAGACTCCCGCGAGCCTAACCATTTGGCTCGCTGGGCGCACCCTCTCCTCAACGAAAAAACAATTCGTCCTTCTATTTTTGGGAATGTTGTAAGTACTAAACCACCCAAATAGACCACCATAGTCAAAGCACTTGGTGAGGGATTGACCTCAAAGGCTTCCCTCATCAAGCAGCTACAAAAGACTAAGGCAGATGTCTCTTTCTGGGAACTTATGCTGAGTTCATTTGAACATCGACAAGCCCTACTTCAAGCACTAATGAACATGACGGTGTCACCTAACACCTCTCCGGATGTTATGAATTCATTCTTTTCCCAAAACCGGCCACGATTCACTAATGCCGTGACAGTTTCTGATGAAGACTTGCCATCCTTCGGGCCCCAACATTGCCTGGCTATGTACATCACGGTAGAATGCCGTCACAAACAACTCCTAATGACTCTCGTCGAAGACGGGTCCGCGGTCAACATCCTCCCACTAAGGACGACCCTCCTTCTAGGTCTCGAGAAGAACGATTTCATACCCACCACGCAAACGGTCCGGGCATTCGATGGCACTGTGCGTCGAGTGACTGGACTCGTCACTTTAAGCGTGAGTGTGGGAAAAATTGAAAAGCGAATGAATTTCCAAATGATAGATTTGGCTGCATCTTTCAACTTGTTGCTCAGTAGGCCTTGGATTCATGCTTTAAAGGTCGTATCTTCCACCATACATCGGAAGATAAAGATCCCACTCCAAGGCAAGGTGATACCTATCGACGCTACTCCAAAGGTAGTAACGGGATGGGACATAACCTTGGACGTTCAAATCGATACCACAGTTGAACCTTACGGATTCGAGGCCGTGAATGCCATCGAATCTGGAGTCGAAATGACAAACATGGACTTGTACACTGAAAGCCATACCTGAAAAACGGTTCTCTTAATCGGGAAGTATTTCGGTCTTTCCTTGTACCCTCGAAGGAAGAATGTCCTTGAAATGAAGCCACCCCTCCCCAAAGGAATTAGATTCGGGCTAGGGTACGAGCTAACTGGCGAAGACCTCTCAGAGAAAAAGGATCTTGACCGATGTTCGAGACATCAACATGAAGCCATACTTGCTAACTCTAAATGGCCACTTCATAAAAGCTGGTGAAGACGTGTCGTGTTTGGATTTCCCTGAACCAATCTTTGATTCAAAGGCCAACAAATGGGTCCCTTGAATCGAAATATTCCAAGACTGCAATTACAATCCTGACGATGTCGTGACTGTAGCCACGGTAAAGAAGGAGACCACCCCGTCGAACATTGGAAAGCTAAGGGCCTGCTCTTCGGAGAAAAAAAAGAAACCAAGGGTGTCAAACGAAGATTTAATAACCACGATCATTAGAAGCAACCGTTTCAATCCATCTACCCTTATCACAGATGTAGATCCTGAGAGGACTACATCTGGATGGAGAAAAATAACCAAATGGACTGACAACAAGGGACTACTCTTTAAGATGACTACAGGGGAATGAGAGCTAGTCAAGCCAGAGGATGATTATGGATTTAGGTCTGAGTCTGAGTCTGAGTCCGAATATGATGTAAGACTTAATGCTAAGTCTAGGGCAATAGGTGTCGAAGATACCTGTATAGTCTATTGATCGAATACGAAAGAGGGGGGGGGGGAGTGAATTGAGTATTAAAAAACTAGCCCCACTTTTTCGATTTATATGATATGTAATTAATTATTTGATCTTATGAATTAAAATCAACTAATAAATTAATCAAAGTAAGCGCGAATAACGAAATAACGAAAAGTAAAGAGATAAGAGAGAGGCACACGATTTTTGAAGTGGTTCAGTTTCACACGTTGAAACCTACGTCCACTATTCTCGATTAATAATTTTTAGTACCTTTCTACGGATTACAAAAATTACCAACCCACTCGTATAATCAACACTATGATTATAACTCAAGGTGAGTATCGCTAAATACTCTATACTATCTTACGCTAATAAGAAAGTACAATATAACTCACACAAATTCCCGTTAAAGAATTGTAAGCTTATAATGATGTACTATTATCTAATAACGTATTTCACTCAAGCGATTGATAATAATTGATGCACAACTCTTTAAAAACAAACTCTAAAAATAATAAATATTTGCTCAAAGGTTTGCTTTAAAATGATTTTGGAAAAACAACACAAGTAAAATAATAGCCGTGTGATATGTTGTGTATTTCGTGTGTTTTACAATTTGTATGTGAATGAGTATTTATAGTAGAAGAATCATAGTAGATCTAAAACCCTAGTATAGTATTTAATAAAGATACTTATCTTATCATAAAATAATATTTGCTTATCTTTTAGAAATATCTTTATCTCAAAATATTATTTGGTTTATCTTATAGAAATATATTTATCTTTATATCTCAAAATATTGTTGTAAAGATATAGTAGAATCCTAGATTAGGTAAACTAAGGAAACAACCTAGGTTGGCCGAAATCCTCTAGCTCACGAAACCCTAGGAGGCACGCAACCCTAGGTGGCACAAACTAGGTTTACACGAAACCCTAGATGGCTCAAACACTAGGTGGGCTAATTAGGTTAACAACAAATTGAGATAGAATATATTAGAAACCCTAGGTAGCATGACAACCCATAAGTTGTATTACTAACCAATAGAATCTCATAAATATATTCTCTATTAAAATTTTGATAAATATAAAAATACTCTTTCACTTTTGAAAACATTTCAAAACATTTTATTTCCAAAATCATGCATCAATATTTTATCATCCAAAGTCATAGACTAAAGCTATAACTTTTGAACATAAAATCTCTCGAATGGAATAGTTACCGAATGACGACCTATACTATCTAATCTTCACAAAGATCTTCAGTATACGGATCATCTCTTCATCTTGATCACAAAGACCCTCCATCTCGAGTCTTGTGTAGTTTGATGTAGATCTTGTTTGAAGCGATTTTCTTTAAAGTTATGCCTGGTTAGCTATAACTTCCATGTTCACTTCCAAAGTTATTCCTGAAGTTGTTATAACTTTGTCTCACAAACTTTATCAAAGTTATGCCTAACTTTGATCTTTCTTCTCATAATTGTTGCTAGCTATAATAAGACTTAAAGCACACAATTACACGCATATGATATATCGAGTAAAACATATTATCACGTAAACACATGTCATTATCAAAACTATCAAATTGGTCCAACAAATTCCCCCTTTTTGATGATGACAAGTCTCATATGATTTCCTCTTAACAATGTGACTAAGTATGGTTCCCCCTCAACAAAGCACTCCAAAGTTATAGCAACTTTGATCGCAAGAACAAAACAACTTAGCCAAAGTTATAGCTTGAGAGAATTTAAGAGATAACGAGTCTTGACAAGGAGCAAGCTTAAGCAAAGACTCAAATCATATCATTTCTTCCCCCTCTTGGCATCATTGAAAAGACAAGAACAAAGACATGAAACGACTAGAATAACACATGTCAAGGCAAGAAATAGATATGCAAAATACGCAATATAAGACGATATATATCAAGCAAAATTAAAATGCAAATGTTAATTAAAACTACAAACCACAAAAGATATTGTTAAGTGCCATTGGGCCGAATAGAACAATGTCAAAATAAGCCAAAATGGGCCGAATAGGATTAGTAGTTTTAAGAGTAAAACAACCAAGGATAGAAAAGAAAGGCATTTTGGGTAAGTGGATGAGGCTAGGGTGCTTTATAACCGGGCCTAGTGCGGTACTCAAGAGTGGAAAGACGATCAAGGCAAGAAGACACATGAGTAGCTTGAGCGGTAAGGCAAACGTCAAAGTTTTGAACTTTCAACGAGAGAGCCTCCGTTGCATCGTACATGGTCCGCATCCCCTCACGCATATCCGTCCCGCTCTTAACCAACGACCCGCCTTGGCTCACCAAGGATGTCATCCTATCCCTTTGCCTATACGCTTCTTGCTTACAATCGATAATGTTGCGTTCCAACTTAGCAAGGCGAACATCCACACCATCCATCCATGTCCTCATCTCATGACTCACACCCGACCTACCTTGGTCACGGGTTGAGTTTGAAGAGCCCATTGCTACGGCTTGAACAACCGTATCCAATACCGTCTCAATTTTCTTATCCTGCGCATCCGAGCGCTCCATGATACTACCAATGAACATATCCAATTTTGACTCAATCCCAGAAAAATCAGCCCCACCCGACGGCAAACCAACCGAACCTCCTTTTACTAAAAACAACAACTCCGGACCATTAGCATCAAGCTTCATAAATGTCAAGAACGTATCACACATTTCATCTTTTACGGCGACCTCATAATTTTGCACATTAACAACTCCCTTCGACTCGAAGAGCCGTGACAACCACATGCCATACGGCAAATCAAGAGTAGAGTAAATTTTGTCTTCGGTCACCGAGAAAGCGGTTTGTGAAATACGATTAAAGACAAGAGAAGGTAAATTAACGCGGTTTCCTTCCAACCAATGCTTAACTACCAACATCTCATAGCATGCAATTTTGTCACGTCCGCCCCGTCGCGGAATCACGGTATTCCATAAAAAACTCAGCAAAAATTTCAGTTTAGGAGACACACTACCCGCCAACACGCAACTCGACACCGTCGCCCCAACATCAAAATACTGCTTAACCTCCAGCTTAGCCATGTCCGTCAGTTCCTCCCATGACGTACTCGGATTGATTTTGATTCCATCATCAGGAACCGAAAACAGAGTACAAAAGTCCGTCACGGAAATCGAAACTGAACGGCCATTTATGACGCATGCAACACTCCATTGTCTAAAGAAACAGAAGAAAAGAACTGAATTACCTCAATCGGATACACCGGTCCCGAAAACTGAGCCACCGTTTCCCATTCTTGGAAATTCAGAAAATCAGAAAAGAATCCCAAAGCCCTATACTTGTCACACCAAGCCTTCGGATAATACCGACCACCGTGTATTCCATATTGAGCAACCCGGTTTACAAGTTTTCTTTCGTCTTTTGTAAGACGGAGTTTATCAATCCCCGAAGATGTTTCTTGAGGCGAAAAATCACGTAATGTGACCCGTGGTGCCTCGGGAACCGCGTCCGTGGTGTCGTTTGTAGCTTCTTCTTGGAGTCTACCTTTGCCTTTATTTAACCGTCTTCTTTTCGTACCCTCAAGACCCGCACCGGACTCGGTTTGGTTTGGGTTGGGTGAAGTTTGTGTGGGAGTAGAAGAGGTATTTTTGGGCATACTAGGCTTGGGAGTTTTTGGATTTGGGTTCTTGGATAATTTTGATCTAGTGGAAGCCATTGTTGAAGGTTGAAGGTTTGGGTGATTGTGTGTGGGAGCCGTGAGGTTGAAGAAGAGGGTAGTAAAAATTGGTTGAGTATTGAAGTGGTAAAAGTAATAGGTGGAAGAGGGTAATTATGATTGTGTAAGAGGTAGGGTAGCTTTTGTACTTGGGCACATGGTGTGCCGGCCCCAATTGAGTTATTTCCCCTTTTTTTTTTTTTTTTTTTTTTTTTTGAATTTGGGTAGGAAAATAATCTTGGGTGGTTATTTTTGTTGGGATATGGTAAGGATAGAATTTGGTAAATAAAAAGATATGGAAAAGTTATATTTGTTTGAGAATTTCGGCTAGTATAGGACACATGGGTAGAATTTGGCTCAATTTTGGAAAGTGAATAAGATAGATATTTGGCAAGTATGTGGTTCATAATTCAATTTCCATAAGACACTAAATATGCAAGATACTCACGTAAAATATATTATATTAAACACAAATATACTAGCAATGAAATATGCGAACACAGTCATATAATCTCGTGAAAATCTAGCCAATCACGCAGGTTCACAAAATAAATAAGATGAGTTTAATTGCTACCGATTAAACCAATTTCCAACCGAAAAATCTCAAAACGTCTTCTCGCTAACGCCTTTGTTAAAATGTCAGCCCATTGAACGTCAGTACTACAAAATTCGAGTTTAATGTTGCCCTTTTCTACATGGTCACGCAAAAAATGATGTCTAATGTCTATATGCTTAGTACGAGAATGCTGAGCTGGGTTCCTAGAAATAACAATAGCACTCGTATTATCACAGAAAACAGGCATACAACCAACATTAACACCATAATCACATAGTTGTTGCTTTAACCAAAGTAGTTGAGAACATACCAGTCCTGCAGCTATATATTCGGTTCTGCAGTAGACAACGCAACCGAATTTTGCTTCTTTGAGCCCCAAGTAATTATGCAAGGTCCAACAAAAGTAGCAAATCCAGAGGTACTTTTTCTATCTAAAGAACATCCCGCATAATCTGCGTCTGAATATCCTACTAGATCGAAATTACACTCAAGTGGATACCACAAATATAAGTTAGACGTACCAATTAAAAATCTCAAGATACGTTTAACTGCAATCATATGTGACTCCTTAGGACATGATTGAAATTTAGCGCATACACATACACTGAACATAATGTCAGGCCTACTTGCAGTTAAATATAATAAAGAACCAATCATACCTCGATATGTAGTCTCATCTACGGACTTACCATTTTCGTCCAAGGTCAACTTTTTATCAGTTACCATAGGTGTGTCCATTGGATGAGCGTTTTCCATACCAAATTTTCTGATTAGCTCCTTGACATATTTTTGTTGGTGAATCTTGATCCCTTCTTTGGTTTGTTGGATTTGCAATCCTAGGAAGAATTTTAATTCTCCCATCATGCTCATTTCAAATTCTGAGGTCATAAGATCTGAAAAATATTTGCACAATTTATTGTTAGTAGAACCAAAAATAATATCGTCTACATAAATTTGAGCAACAAGTAAATCAGACCCCTCGGATTTTAGAAATAGGGTTTTGTCGACAGATCCTCTTTTAAAATTGTTTTGTAATAAAAATTTTGACAATCTGTCGTACCAAGCCCTTGGCGCTTGTTTCAAACCATATAAAGCTTTATCGAGTTTAAAAACATGGTTTTGAAACTTGCTATTCAAAAAGCCAGGAGGTTGTTCAACAAAAACCTCTTCTTCCAAATAACCGTTAAGAAATGCAGTCTTAACGTCCATTTGGAATAATTTCATTCCTTTATGGGCTGCGAAGGCGATGAGCAAGCGAATAGCTTCAAGTCTTGCTACTGGAGCGAATGTCTCGTCATAATCAATCCCTTCTTGTTGATTATAACCTTGAACGACCAATCGAGCCTTGTTACGAACTATAACTCCTGAATCATCCAATTTATTTCTGAATACCCATCGAGTTCCAATCACAGTTCGATTAGGAGGTCGTGGCACAAGGTGTCATACTTTATTACGTTCGAACTGTTGAAGCTCCTCTTGCATAGCTACAATCCAGTCGGATTCTGCAAGAGCTTCCTTTATGTTGGTAGGCTCTATGGTAGACAGAAAAGAATAGAATGAACAAAAGTTATTTAATGTTCGCCTCGTTTGAACTCCCTTATTCAAACTTCCTAGGATACTATCCATAGGATGAGAACTCTTATATTTCCATTTCTTAGAGTTCCTAGGCTCATCATCATCTGATGAACTATCACTTTCCTCAAATGATTCAGAATCAAGAGTGGTTTCCCCTGAGCTGGACTCTGGGTTTATAGCTGAAGTTGGTACAACTTCAGTTACACCATCTTGGTTCTGGTTCAAAGTTATAGCATCATCAGCTATAACTTCAGTTTCCTTTTCCTTGTTTTGAGAAGAGACATTCGTATCATCAACAATTGTCTCAGTTCTCTGTTCAAGGGCATTTGCGGATTTATCAAGTTCATCATTGATTCCTTCAATAACTTCTTCATTATTATCTGGCGCGTCATCTCTTGAGAGGCGAAAGTCTGGATCATTCATGTCTTCTTCTTCATTCTGTTCAACTTGTTCAGGCACATTATCTTCATCAAATACAACATGAACACTTTCTTCTATGCACAGAGTTCTTTTGTTAAAAACTTTAAAAGCTTTACTATGATTAGAATAGCCAACAAACACAGCTTCGTCACTTCGTGGATCAAATTTGCTCAAATTACTTTTTCCAATATTAGGGACAAAACATTTACTCCCGAAGCAACGAAGGTGACCTTTATTGGGTTTTCTCCCTCTTAAAAGTTCATAGGGCGTCTTTTTGAGAATAGGTCTAATCATAGCTCTATTGTGCACATAGCATGCAGTACTAATGGCTTCTGCCCAGAAGTTCTTAGGAAGGCCACTACACAAAAGCATATTGCAGGCCATGTCCTCTAATGTTCTATTCATACGTTCCACGACACCGTTTTGTTGTGGGTTCGTGGTGCAGAAAAGTTATGTCCTACACCATTCTCCCTACAATATTCTATAAAAACTTGATTATCAAATTCGGTGCCATGATCCGTACGAATGGAAACTAACTTTTTATCATACTTGTTTTGGGCGAGCTTCATTAGTACCACAAACTCATCGAAAGTTTCATCTTTAGTAAATAGAAAGATAGGCCATACATACCTGGAGTAGTCGTCGACTAGGACGAATACGTACATTGATCCACCGCGGCTTCTAACTTTCATAGGTCCAACACAAATCCATGTGTACACTCAAGTGGACGGTTCTGTACTTACTCACTCGTTTCGGTTTTAATGAAGTCTAACTGTGTACACGGGCCACATGGAGTCAAACATCTTCTTTATTGTTCGAATTTGATGAGGGTAGACCTCAAACTAAATTCACGACTTGATTTCTTTAATCGTTGGACCGGATGTGTGCAAACCTCTATGTGCCACAAGCATGAATCATCCACAGTGACTTTCATGCACGTAAAGGAACTTGTAGTGACTTTGTGTAAATCAATCATATACACGTTCCGTTTACGTAAGCCTTCTAAGATAACGTTACTAGTACCTTCAACTATGATACGACAAACATTTGAATGAAAAACGACTTTGTTGCCTTTGTCACATAGTTGAGAGATACTTAGCAAGTTATGCTTAAGGCCATCTACAAGATATACGTTATTGATAGCATGTGAAGAAGATATACCAATCTAACCTACACCGATTATGTTGCCCTTCTTGTTGTCTCCAAAGGTGACCTTGCTACCGTTGAAGGGTTCTAGTGAAAGAAAATAAATTCTTGTTTCCGGTCATGTGTCTCGAACACCCACTGTCGAGATACCATAGATTATTTTCTTTCACTCTTACCTGCATGAGAATCAAATACAGCTTTTAGGTACCCACGCTAAGTTGGGTCCGTTGTGGTTAGTGACTCTATGTATTTGATCCTTCCTAACCCATACCTGTTTGACAATTCTTTTCTTTTTAGGATAGGGTTTGCTAGGTTTATTATATTGTTTATTATTGTTGTGACGCACATTAGGTTTAAATGACTGCTTCTGATTCACATTAGGTTTAGATTTTGAAGGTACAGAAGTGTAATCGAAAGCCATGTCATAAAACCATCTAAACTCATTATTTCTAACCTCATCACGTTGAGGTTCAGATTCGGACTCACTGGACACGTCCTGCTCTTTCACAAAATCAGTTTGATTTTTGTTGTCGTTAACATATTTAACACAATTATCTTTAACATGACCTTTGTGACCACAATAATTGCAAATCAGATATTCTGAAAGATTGACATACTTCCTTCTTCTGAAATCACGGTCAGAGGGAGTGGATTTGCACTTATCATGGTCTCTACGACTATAGCATTCATGACCTAGACCCATCTTCATGTTATTATTAGACTGTTTGGTAAGGAAGTCTAAGACCTTCTGACTTCCTTCCCACTTATCATGAACTTTTCGTGCATGTAGGAGCAATTCCTTCAAAGACTGAATTTCTTTTTGACACGACGAATGATCTATATTCGAGTCTTTGGAGGGATTGTTCTTTTTGAAATTTTCCCGAAAATCATTGAAACGTTTGTTCAAGATAAGTTTCTCCTCATTATGTTGACTTTTGGCTTGGGAGAATTCAGCCTTTAATTCTTTCAATTGCTGAGAAAGAAAAGAGTTTACTTTCTCATGATCAAGAATAACAACTTCCTTTGCCTTAGCTTGAGATTGTAAAAGCTCATTGACTTTCTTCAATTCTAAAGTTATAGCTTCATTAGCTATAACTTTGGCTTGAAGATGCTTAATGTTGAGCTTCAACTCTGAGATTATAGCTTCATTAGCTATAACTTTAGACTCAAGAGCTTCTTTCTCAACATTTGTCTTGTCTGAAGTTATAGCTGAAGTTGCCATAACTTTAGACTTGAGCTTTTTAGCTTTGGCCTTAAGAAGTTGGTTTTCCTCAGCAATGTCAAGAATTTGTTCTTTAAGATCTTTCAATTCTAGACTCTGCTCATGACAATGATCTAAGGCTTCTTCAAAATACTTAATTAAAGACTTCTTAGATAAATTCTTAACTTGCTTTTTAAGTTCAAGATGACTAACCTCTTCATCATCTTCTGAATTTGGTTCTGAATCTGAGTTGCCAACAAGACACATCTCGGATTCGCTTTCATTGTCACTATCAGAAATTAGGTCAAGACTGACGTTGCTTAGACACAAGTTGGCGACTTCCTCTTCCTCTGACTCGTCGTCCTCTGTGTCGAGATCTCCCCAGCAATAAGCCATCATCACTTGCTTGAATTCCTTCTTGGTTTTGTCTCGTTGATTTTTGTCTTTGATTTTCTTCCATGTAGGGCAATCTTTGATCATGTGATCATTATCCCCACATTTGAAGCAACCACGACTTGAAAGAGACCCTTTTGACTCAATTGGCTTTTTGTAAGATTTGTTAGTGTTATTGTTAAACGTTTTCCCTTGTGGTTTATTAAAGAACTTTTTCTTAAAACGTCTAGCAAATAACACTGTTTCATCTTCAAGATCCGAATCTTGTCTTTCACTAGATTCGGCCTGTAAAGCCACTTTCTTGCTATTACTATCATTTGCCTCATCTTCATCAAGAGTAATCTCGTGAGCCATTAGGGTTCCAAGTAGCTCTTGATAAGATAGGTCAGATAGGTCTTTACATTCCTCAATTACCGTCACCTTAGGTCTCCATCGTTTAGATAGACTTCTAAGGATCTTCCTGGCAATTTCCTCGGAGTCAAAAGTTTTTCCAAGATTTTTCAATTCATTAATGATACTAGAGAAGCGAGTGGACATGCTGTCAAGCGATTCATTTTGTTCCATGGAGAACAGTTCGTATTTTCGCATAAGTAGTGCAATACGTTGCTTTTTGACAACAGTTGTCCCCTCATAAGCTAACTCAAGACCATCCCATATTTCCTTGGCAGTAGAACTAGATGAGAAACGATCAAATTCAGTATGGGTCATGCCGTTTTGCAACAGACTAATAGCCTTTGAATTTTTCTCAGCTTTCTTATAATCTGCCTCAACATAGTCATCTTCTTTCTTTTCGATGGAAGTGCCTGTAGCCGTTCCAAGCATGATCTTATTAGGACCATTCTTAATGATTAGCCAACACTCCCAATCGTTACCCTTTATGAAATGGGTCATCATATTTTTCCATAAACTGTAGTTCTTCCCATCGAATACGGGACACTTCAGATGTTTGGAATCCATTAAAATAAAATTAAATGCAGCGGAAAATAAATAAAAATAAAAAGATAAATGGATCAGACTCCTTGCTGTAAGGCAATCAAGAGCACGAGGCTCTGATACCAATTGTAGAGTCTATTGATCGAATACGAAAGAGGGGGGGGGTGAATTGAGTATTAAAAACTAGCCCCACTTTTTCGATTTATATGATATGTAATTAATTACTTGATCATATGAATTAAAATCAACTAATTAATTAATCAAAGTAAGCGCGAATAACGAAATAACGAAAAGTAAAGAGATAAGAGAGAGGCACACGATTTTTGAAGTGGTTCAGTTTCACACGTTGAAACCTACGTCCACTATTCTCGATTAATAATTTTTAGTACCTTTCTACGGATTACAAAAATTACCAACCCACTCGTATAATCAACACTATGATTATAACTCAAGGTGAGTATCGCTAAATACTCTATACTATCTTACGCTAATAAGAAAGTACAATATAACTCACACAGATTCCCGTTAAAGAATTGTAAGCTTATAATGATGTACTATTATCCAATAACGTATTTCACTCAAGCGATTGATAATAATTGATGCACGACTCTTTTAAAAACAAACTCTAAAAATAATAAATATTTGCTCAAAGGTTTGCTTTAAAACGATTTTGGAAATCAACACAAGTAAAATAAATAGCCGTGTAAAGTATGTGTATTTCGCGTGTTTTACAATTGGTATGTGAATGAGTATTTATAGTAGTAGAATCATAGTAGATCTAAAACCCTAGTATAATATTTAATAAAGATACTTGTCTTATCATAAAATAATATTTGCTTATCTTTTAGAAATATCTTTATCTCAAAATATTATTTGGTTTATCTTATAGAAATATATTTATCTTGATATCTCAAAATATTGTTGTAAAGATATAGTAGAATCCTAGATTAGGTAAACCAAGGAAACAACCTATGGAGGCCGGATTCCTAGCTCACGAAACCCTAGGAGCACGAATCCCTAGGTGGCACAAACTAGGTTTTCACGAAACCCTAGATGGCTCAACCACTAGGTGGGCTAATTAGGTTAACAACAAATTGAGATAGAATATATTAGAAACCCTAGGTAGCATGGCAACCCATAAGTTGTATTACTAACCAATAGAATCTCAAAAATATATCCTCTAATAAAATAATTGATAAATATAAAAAATACTCTTTCACTTTTGAAAACATTTCAAAACATTTTATTTCCAAAATCATGCATCAATATTTTATCATCCAAAGTCATAGACTAAAGCTATAACTTTTGAACATAAAATCTCTCGAATGGAATAGTTACCGAATGACGACCTATACTATCTAATCTTCACAAAGATCTTCAGTATACGGATCATCTCTTCATCTTGATCACAAAGACCCTCCATCTCGAGTCTTGTGTAATTTATGTAGATCTTGTTTGAAGCGATTTTCTTTAAAGTTATGGCTGGTTAGCTATAACTTTCATGTTCACTTCCAAAGTTATTCCTGAAGTTGTTATAACTTTGTCTCACAGACTTTATCAAAGTTATGCCTAACTTTGATCTTTCTTCTCATAATTGTTGCTAGCTATAATAAGACTGAAGCACACAATTACACGCATATGATATATCGAGTAAAAGCATATTATTACGTAAACACATGTCATTATCAAAACAATGAAATTGGTCCAACAGTAGACAAAGAGAAATAGCAATCAGAACGATAGGAAAGATGCAAGTATTGCTAATCCATTGGCCATGCCTTTTGCAGGCTGAACATGATAGTCATGTCATTTCAATGGGATTGAAATATGTACCTTTATTGCTAGAGATTATGAGATATGAAATTATTGATAACGTATCAACTTTTCCAAATATTTGATAATCGCATTCATTGTTAGAGTTTCATTAAAAACTCCTTTATTTAGTGTGACTAAATTTTAATACTTTGTTTATCCGAATTGGTTGAAAGAAAGGTTGAACCTAATTCAAGTGAACATGATGAACTTAGTGTTTTGTCCCTAGTCACTCATTTGAGGTGACGTCTCGAAGTGACTAGATTGTAAGTCGATCGATGGTTGGTTCAGCACTATGGGGTCATGGAGATGACTGGTCGTGTACATAGACAGACTATGGAGACACTCTGTCGGGCAGTGACCATGATAGAGTCCCTTATCAAAATTATTAAAGCCTGGTCGTGGCGGGGATTTCTATTTTATTACTATATAGTCAATTCTTTAGACTGGCGACCATTTACCTGAGTCGGTGTAGTTTCCGATTGACTTTGGTTTTTGTCCTAGGTCGTGCCGTGAAAGGAGGCCGATGGACATCTTCTGGGTCATGGTGATCTGCATCATACAGTGTAAGATGGGTCAACAGAAATTGTCCACCCACGTTGGGTATTAACATCTTCGGGCCACTCGAGGAGTAGTAACTGGAAATGCGTGGCCACGCGCGGAAGAGATCTCTGGTAGATTTTTCGGTCAGACAGTTACTCTCCCAGATGGAGAAAACCACTCTATATATACTTTTAATTGCAAGTGCGACCTGTAAGACACCTTGCAATGAGTGGGGGGATGTGACACAAAAGAGACAAGAGAATCGGTAGCACACAACTTGTTGAGACAAGTGAGAGATATTGTTGGAGTAGGAGTCCTCCACAATAGTGTCGCTACATGCACAACTTGTATCGGACAAGTGGGAGATTGTTGGAGTAAGTGTCCTCCACAATAGTGCATTTATATATTAAATCTCATTTGGAATATATGTGGCATGATTAGTATATTTTGATACTCCACGTCAGTTGATTAACGTAAACGGTAACGCTCGGCTGACTAGAGTTTGACGTTATTGTCGTATGACGGCGGTAATCAACTGATCCCTTTAGGTCACACCTATAGGATGAGACCCAAATAGAATACTAATTATTTGTATATGATACAGTTTAATTAGTCCCTTGCGTATATTTGATATACGTTTAGTTATGTGAGTTAGTTAGTGGAAATTGAGTTAGAACTCATCCACTTAAGTTTATTAGTCAATTATACGATAATTGACTGAATAAATTTTACGTCTTATTTTAATACGATTAAATATGATTTAATTTAGTGATTAATCGTTAATTCATTAAATTAGTTGAGGTTATGCATATATTTTGAGGTAGAGGTAATTAGTTAATTATATTTACAAGGAGTTGTAAAATAAATTAACTGGGCATTGTGGGACCTATTATATATTGATATAATGGTAAAATATCACTTTAAAGTTGAGTTTATATTATTTATTAATTTGAGTCATATAATTGTTATATGATCAAATTAATACTTAATTATATAAGATAATCAAGCATATGATAATAAGTATTTGTGAGACAAATATCAAAAATCAAAATGGACCATATAATGCATATGGTGGATGTTTGATAATAGCTTATAGTAACAATTTGCTTTGTTTAAGTCTACACTCAACATTTAGCCATGATTACCTATTATGCTACATGTCATGATAGCCTATTATGACATCTTATGATTATATACTAACCAACACTCAACATTCATGCATGTGAATAAAATAAGAGCCCATAATCACCTATTTGGTGTTGAGAGTGCCGTGAGAAAATTAGAAAAAGGACACAAGAGTTGTTCTCTTTTTCTAATTTTAATTCATGCTTGCTCAAATTTTTTTCTCATGCACTCATCTCTCTAAAACTCACATAAATATTATATACTTCATATATTACTAATGTAGTAATATTTCTAGTATCATTTAAGGGATAATACTATATTTATCTAGTTAATAAATATAGTGTTTTATTGGGTTAAATCTTGGGTGCAACAAGAAGGAGACCTTCTACTTTGGAGGTTGTTTTATGGAGGATCATCCACTAATTACATGCTCAAGAACAATAAGAAGGAGTTCTTATTGTGCCCATATTGAACCGAAAATTCCCAATGTAAGGATATGTTCGTCTTATCTTTTCTTTTATGCTTTTATATTTGCATGCATGATAACTAGATCCTAAATAATTAAGTTAATGTAATTTAATGAACTAATTAGAAGAAGTCTAATTAGAGGTCTAGGACTTTCAATTGTAACAACCTTGATTCATTAAAAGAACATAGTAACAATGTGAGAATAATAATTATCTACTTCATTTACTATATAACAAGATGTATGATGTAATTTTAGAATTTAATGGTCAAGATTAATTTTTCCTTATTAAATAATTTAAAAATATAATGGCAACGCTTATTTTTTCTTGAAAGTAACAATGGTACTGTAGCAATGTTACAGTAACAAGTAATTTTAGATTTTAATGATCAAGATTAGTTTTCCTTATTAAATAATTTTAAAATTAAATAACAACGCTTATTTTTCCTTGAAAGTAACAATGTTACTGTAACAATGTTAGAGTACCATTGTTAGTGTAACACATCTACCCATTAAGTAACACTGATACAGTAATCGTGTTACTGTAACATCATAATATTTTGCAATACCCTATCTCACGGCAATTTTAAAAGTCTCAATTAGAATTTGAGTTTCAATGCGCTGCCTTTTTCAGGCCTATCTCCGTGATTGATTAGTCAGTGTGCTACTCTTTTTGTTTATACTGTCTCCCTTGCGCGCCTTTTTTATTTTGCGTTGGTTGATTCCTCATCCTTCCTCTTCAAATTTTCTGACATTCAAACAAAACATTACACCATTTAATACAAAAACATATTCGAAAGACGGTGGTTAATCATGGATAATTTTACAATAACACTATTACGATAACATCATTTTTGAGTTTATGACAATGTTATACATACCATCAACTATATAATGTTATAACAGTATTTCAAGTACAACTCTGTCATTTAGTGATAATGTTACAGTAACACTATTACAATAAAAAAATATCGAATAAATTTTACGAAAGCTAATTTAATCTTCACGGTTACCTCAGTTTTCACAAAAACAAATAAATGTATGAATTTCACAGTGTCAAAACCTTCATTTTTTTTAATAAAAAGTAAGAAAACCTATACTAGACAATAGAAAACAATCAGAGCCTAGTAGACGAGAACAATTACTCATCAAACTATGGGAACAATTCATCTTTGTGTTAAGAAAAGAAAAAAAAAAGAAAAAAGTATGAAGCATATAATTTTCGAGAAGTAGATGTTAAAATACAACACAAATGTTCAAATTATAACAAAGTAAACTCTGATTTATAAGAAATCAACAAAAAAACTTGAAAATTAAATATAAAAAAATATCAAATCTGCTCTACAAAAATAGTAAAACATCATAGAACGCAAACAATTAAACACACTCTAAAAATCAGATAAGATTAAAACTAAGACTAAAATAATCTAAAGTAACTAATCTATTTAAACTATATGTAAGAATTAAACAAAAAAAAGTATTAAATTGTACCGTGTACCAAGTTATTGGTAGATATAAGGAGTATGCTATCATTTGTTGAATTTTCTTCGTCGTTCTACTGCAAGTTTGTTGATTTGGATATTGATAAACAAGTGACAGGTTAAATACAGGAGTAAATGTAAGTTGTTGATTTGATTTAGGAGAACTCAAAGAATCATCAATTCATCCATTCAACTTTGAGATTTTTTTAGGGTTTTTTTTGTATTTGGGGATCTGAGGATATTCAAGGACAACGACATGTGAGAAGAGAGAAGCATAAATGAAACAACAAAGAAGACAAGTTTAGCGGGGCTGTTCTAATTAAGGGGTGACGTGGCGTAATCTGGCGCGTCTATGCTATTAAATCCTACGGTCTATAACTATAGGACGTACTCACCTAAGAAGCTAGACTCACCGGATGCTCACTCTATATATATATATATATAGGGGCGGGTTCCCATACGAACTGAACTTCAATACGAACTTACGAACTAACTTAAAAAATAACAAATCAAACAAAATTTGTACACCACTGACATTTGTGTACAACCTTTTCTCCCCCGAACCTTCAACTTTCTTCTTCCTATCAACTTTCCCTCCACCTTCACCGGCCCCCACGCCACTGCTCTGACTCCGGATATGTCGGAGATGCTCCGACGCCGGTTATCCCTTTGCCGACTACTGTGCTTTTTCCACTTCCCGAAGCGATATTGCTCCGACGAAAGATAGTGCACCACCACCATCACGTGTTTCTCCAACCACCATTGTTGCGGCCACCACTTCCCTTTTCCGGCAAATCACTTTATCGAACTCTCACAGTTCATTTCCGACTTTCCGGCGCGTCTTCCTTCTCTGATGAGTTAGTTACTTCAAACTTATTATTGATTCTAGATTTACTAGCTAATCGACTAGAGAATAATGTGTCAGTGGTATAAGATTCTGGCTTGGGGTTGGCCAGTGACGATTAAGGGTGGTTGAGTTTTGGGTGTATATTCAATTTAATTAGTATATTCAATTTAATTTTAAAGCTTTTAGATTGGATTTTCCTAATTTCTAATTTGATTATATGAACTGGGTAGTTGGTTAATTATGTTGAAATTGATGTTGACACAGATAATTGTTTGCCCTCTTTTATGTTTTTTTTTTTGCGAAGAAATGCTCGGTGGTGTGAAGCTAAGGTTTGCTGCTGCTGGTTAATTGTGGGTTGGACGTGGGTCAAGTTACAATTGTTTCATGGTATTTGACTGCAGGCATATGGGGTGAGTGGTGGTGGGGATGAGAATGGTGGTTTGTGACGATTGCCAGGCTGGCAAGGCGGTACGCTAGCGATATATGGTGGTGGTCGGAGCAAAAGGTGGTGTATCAGGAAAAGGAGTATTAATTGACGATTTTACAGTGATCTGTTGGATCGATAAAAAAGATATCTAATGGTTGAAAATGCGGTGATTTTGCCGTCTTGATACAAATACGAATATAGGAGTAACTAATTATTGGTTGGTGTTGAATTGTACAAGTAAAGGCTGCCATATGAGCCATTCTTTTTCTTGACCAAAAATCCAAAATCCTATTGTAGATTTGCGATTTACATCAATTTCAAGCAAAATATGTACCTTCTTCAGATGAATTTTAAGCTTTTCTTGTGTATAATAATCTTGTGTTCTTAAATCTGATTTATGAAGTTGTCAATAGCTTCAAGGCTAGCTCATATTATCTAGTTCCTTAATTTAACAGTTGGTCTCTCTTGTGACGGTCACAAGCTTGTGACGGACTAAATGTGACCATTTTATGATAAAAAGTAATCATCCCTAAAATGTTACCAGTCATATAATGGTTACATTTTCCATAAAAATGGTCACATTTGCTCCGTCACAAGCTTGTGACGAAAAGTGCCCGTCACAAATGAGAATTTGTGTTATTTTAAATGTAATTTAGGGAAATGATACAAAGTTTAATGTCGTTATTTCGACTATTAACAATGATACGAAGTTGAAAGATAAGGATATATAGTGATTAAATAAATAAAGAAGCAATATATATTAATTGTCATGGCGGGTTTGAAAGTACGTAAGAGTGTATCTAGCATGCCAGAGACGTGTATCTAGCAAGATAAATGAGTGTATCTAGCTAAATAAAATCATGGCGGGTTTGTCTAATTTATTATTTTTGTATGGCCACCAACATAAGAGTTCACTAATCTCTTCTACTTATAAGTTACAGCCATCATTCATTATTTTTGTATCTACCAACGTAAAAGAGTGTATTGAATAAACCAAAGCTATGTATCTAACATGCTAAACATGTGTCTAATAATTTAGATGAGTTTATCTAATAACCTGAAGAAATATATAAAGTAGCTAAGATGAGTCTACCTAACAAGCTAAACATATGTATCTAGTAACTTATAGGAGTGTACCTAACAAACCTACAGAAATGTATCTAGGAACTTAGAGGAGCGTATCTGGCCACTTGGAGAAGTGCATCTAGCAACCTAAAGAAATTTATTTAGCAACTTAAATGAGTGTATCTAGGAACCTAAAGAAGTGTATCTAGCAACTGAGAGGAATTTATCTAACAAATTAAAGGTATGTATCTTACAACTTAAAGAAGTGCATATGGCAAGTTAAAGATATGTATATAGTAATTTAAAGAACTGTATCTAGTAATTTAAATGTATGTATCTAGTAATTTAAAAGAGTGTATCTAGTAATTTAAAGAAGTTTATCTAGCAAGCTAAATGTATGCATCTAGTAATTTAAAGGACTATATCTGAGGTATGTATCTAGTAATTTAAAGGAGTGTACCTAGCAAACTAAATATATGTATCTAACAAGCTAAATGTATGTATCTAGTAATTTAAATAAGTTATGTATCTTGTAATTTAAAGGAGTGTATATTGTAGGTTAAAGATATGTATCTAGTAATTTAAATGAACGTATCTAGCAAATTAAAGGTATGTATCTAGGAAGGTAAACATAGGTATCTAGTAATTTAAAGGAGTGTATGTAATAAGTTAAAGGTAAATATCTAGTAACTTAAAAGAGTATATTTAACAAGCTAAATATATGAATTTGTATATATCTAGTAACTTAAGAGAGTGCATAAGAATCAAAACAAAAGGTCGAGACTTTTGCTTCATTCGTATCAAACCAGACATCATACGACTATTTTACTTCTTCTTTCCATCCCTTGTAAACAACCAACAATAACAAATATGGTGAACAACTCGTCATCTACACTTCTGAGTTCTAAAAACTATGCAAAACCGAGGCTTTCAAAAGCGAAAGCGATTCGGTTTAATTGTTCTTCACTTAATTGGAAAAACTACTAGTGAATTAGCAAATCAATAAATCAGTGACAACAAAATCAAAGTCTATGACATCAAAATTAACAAAGCAGCCAACTTTCATCACTAAAAAAGCAATTAAAAAAACCAAATAACTAACACATTCAAGCAGCAGATAAGCAGGAAAAAAAATCGATTCAATCAAAAAAGCAAAAATTCCACAAACCCAAAAGCCCTAATTCTACCGAAAAACAAGAGAAAAAAAATAAATAAAAATGGTGCAACAAGTAAGAAGGGGGTATCATTAAACTATACAAAGTTTAATGTCGTTATTTCGACTACTAGCAACGGAGGAGTGATTCGACATAGTTGTGTGTTGATTTATGACGGAGGGTATTGATTCCGTCGTCGCTGAGACAGCCGTCGAGAGATGGGTTCATCGATTCTCCGATGAGATATTGTTGAACTCCGGCGACGGTAAGTAGGTGCTGCAAATGGCTTCCATCAAAGGGATACCAAGAGGGGAAAGGAAGGATACGTCACCGGCCGGTATTTTTGGATAGTTTGACGGTGGCGGATGCGGCAGTGGGGCGCCTGTATGATGGTGTCGGTAGTGTAACTGGTGTGATGGATGAAGGTTAGAGTTTGGTTTGGGGCTTGGATGCTTTTGGGCTTTTATTAGATATAATAGTTTTGTCTGGGCTTTGATGTAAAATGAGTCTATTTGTAACAGTTCGCACAGTTCGCATTGAAGTAAAAGTTCGCACAGGATCCTAATTCTATATATATATATATATATATATATATATATATATATATATATATATATATATAGAAGTGAGTTCAAATGAGTCCCCCCTTACCTTTGAGTCTTTGAGTCTTCATCCAAGCCCTTTGGTTAAGAGGATAAAGGGCTAAGATTAAAACAAAATGAATGTCCAAGATTGTGAGTCACACAAAATCCACCCTTCAAACCCTAATATAAATACCATTTTTCACTCTCTTTCATTCATTTTCACATCCTCCCATTCTCTCTCTACTATTCTCTAAAAAAAACCAAAAAAAAAAACCAACCCACCTTCACCCCCCGCCACCCACCTATACCTCCACCCCCACCCACCTATACCTCCACCCACCCTACACCGCCACCTTCACCTCTCCACCTTCTTTCTCCTCTCCACCTTCCTCCTCCTTTCCTTCACCGTCCTCCTCCCTCCACGCATCCTCCTCCCTCCACCGTCCTCCTCTCGCCACCGCCTCCACCACTACCGTCTCAACATGTACCCGCCTCGCATGCCGCCGCCTTCCCTGCCGCCACCGCCTACCCTGCCGCGTACCACAAGACCCGCCGCCACCACCACCACCATTATTTCCAAATCTAAGAGAAAAACAATAAAACTAAACAATCACCACCACAACCACACATTAAACATAAAAACCCACAAAAAAAACAAACACAACAACCACCAAATTATTTTTCAGATCTGAAAAAAAAAACTCCCAACAACCTTCCATAAGATCTATAAAAAAAAAACACTATCTTTAGTCTCGTGTTTTAATTTATTTATTTTCCTCAAATCTCGTTTTTTTGTTGGTCTAGCCAATGGTGGTTGTTGATTTTTTTTTTATCAAATTCGTTATTAATTTTTTAGATATCGTTTTTTGCACTACCATTTTTGATCTAACTTTTAAAAAAAAGGTTAGAAAAAACAACCACCACCAATCATATAGTTTTTTATTTTTCATATTTCTTATGTTTTAAATTTTTATTTTTGATCTCGTTTTTTCATTTTATATTTTTTTCCCTAGATGTAGTTTGTTATTTTTCATATTCACCCTCTTTTTTGTTTTTAGATCTCGTTTTTATTTTAGTGAATTTTTTTCAGATTTCTTATTCTTTTTTTTTTTTTTGAAAGTACACGTTTTTCATTTTGTTAGGTTTTTTCAGATTTCTTATGTTTTTTTTTAGTTCTCATTTTTTATTTTGGTGGATTTTTTTCCAGATCTAAAGTTACATCATTATGAACTAAAGTTGCACAATTATGGACTAAAGTTACTCCATTTAAGAGTTTTATAACTAAAGTTACGCTATTAAGGACTGAAGTTACGCTATTAAGGACTGAAGTTACGATATTAATGACTAAAGTTACACTAGTATGGACTGAAATTACACTAGAAAATAATAAAGTCACTTAAACATGTCTTACAAAATTCAAATTAATATATTAAATCTCATTTTAGTATAAAGTTACACTATAATTGACTAAAGTTACACAATTAATAAATGAAGTTTCACTAATAAGGTTAAAGTTATACTTATAAATATGTTAAAATTTTAAATCTTATTTTGACTTAAAAGTTACACAAATAAGTATCGAAGTTACACTTATAAAAAGGCTAAAACCACATAAACTTGTCTTAAAATTTTATAAATTCAAATTTATATAGTCGAAATTATTATTTAGTTTAAAGTTATAAAAATAATGGTTGAAGTTACACTCTTAATGACTAAAGTTAGCCTAAATCAATTTTTGGTTTAAAGTTACACTCAAAAAAGTTGAAATTACACTCGTAATGACTGAAGTTATACTTATAAAAAGTCTAAAATTACATAAACTTGTTTAAAGTTACATATATTCAAATTTATATAGTGAAAATCACATTTTAGCTTGAAGTTACAAAAATAATGGTTGAAGTTACACTCGTAATGTAGGTGAAAGTCAATAAAGCCCACTCATTTTGTTCTAATCTTGTCCCTTCATTTTGTTCTAATTTTGTCCATCCATTTTTCTTTTAATCTTGGCCCTTCATCTTGTTTTAATCTTGATCATCCATCCTCTTCATCCAAAGGCTAAGATGAGGAATTATGGACTCAATTTTGAAGGTGGACTCATTATAACTTGCATATATATATATATATAACTAGGATCAAGTGAGTCCACCCTATCTTTTTGAGTCCGTGAGTCCTAATCTCAACCGTCAGATCAAGGAGATCTAATGCCTGAGATTAGCCGCGCTATAGTAAGGGTATTTTCGTCATTTGACAACTTGATATAAATACTATCATATGAAGTCACCCATTTATTGTTTTCATTCACTTTATCTCTCTACTCTCTCTCTTTTCTTTTCCTGCGTTCTTTTTTCCCCTTTCCTAACCTAATTTTTTTTCCATCAATTATTCTCTTCTCAAGCAAGTGATACAGTTTGGTTTTCTTCATCACTTCTAGCAATTGCAAAGCCAGGTATTATATATTCACTCTTCTTTATATCAGAAATTCTAATTTCGTCATTGTTTTTTAAATTATATGCACTTAAGTATGCTTTAATCATCATTATTCACATTTTTGTTTTAATCGATGTATTATTATCATCTATTTTCATTTTAATTGATGTATTTTTATCATCTCTTTATGTATGCTTTGATCCTCATTATGATTATTTTCGTTTTATATTCTTTTCGCCTTTTTATGATTCCTATATTGTTTTAAATGATGATATTTTAATGTTTATCCTTTATTCTTATATTTCTGTTTGTGTTTTCACTTTATTTAGCATGATTTTTGTTCAGATTTGCGTTTTTATCAAGTTTTCATAAACGTATGCCTTATCTTTGTTGTTTTTCCATTTGCAAATACTTGTTATTGTTTACCTAATTAATGTGAATTAGTATCAGACGCTATTCTTAATAGTATCACATGTTATTTTAAGAGTATCTCATGCTGAAATATATTATAATACATTAATGTTCTAATTTTTGTTTGCATATTAACTATATTTAGCATGATTTTTGTCTAGATTTATGTTTTCATTGAAGTATTACCGCTTAACAATTTATGTATGCATTCTATGTGTTATTTTTTTCTTCCTGAAAATACCCGTTATTGTTTACCTAATTAGTGTAAATTAGTATCACACATTATTGTTAACAGTATCACATGCTGAATATACTGTAATATATTATGATTTAACTAATTAATGTAATTTAGTATCACACGACATTTTTTTGTAGTATCACATCTTATTCTTAACAATATCACAGACTAACTAGATTCCTATTATTTTAATATATGTATTCTTATCATCTCGTTTAATGTTCATGTTTTTTTTCCTATTCCTGTTTGTATATTCACTATATTTAGCATGATTTTTGTCCAGAGTTATGTTTGCATTGAAGTACTACCGCTTAAAAATTTATGTATGCGTTGTCTTTGTTGTTTTTTCTTTTTGTCAACACATGTTATTTTTTTACCTAATTAATGTAATTCAGTATACACAGTATTCTTAATAGTATCGGAGGCTAAAATATACCATGATACATTATGGTTTAATTATTTAATGTAAATTAGTATCGCGCGTCATTCTTTATAGTATCACTGTGGGAAATATCGGTATATTTCATACATGAATTTTAAGGATTATAACGAAATTATAATATATGAAATACGAGTCATAAACGAAAAGCATAAAGATTAGAATCAACCTTTGGTCCTAGCAATATGGCCTAAGAACAAATATCGAAATCGATATTCTCCTAATTGTTGCACCCAAGATGCTCTGAGATATGCCTTTTCTAGTGCTAGAAAGAATACAAAAATTACTGATAATTTTGTGAAAGTAATTGTATGATGATTATGTAGAGAAGAAGAGTTTATATAATACTCTTCTCCTCTCCTCAAAACCGTGCAAGTAGGTAGTATAGTAGAGGTAGGAGTCTCCCTCTTTTTCTTCTACTTGTTTTTGGTAATTAGAGTTGAGATATGAGTCTTCCCTCTTTTATTTATTTAATGTATAATATTTGTATATATTATTATTGTCATTTATGTTGTCACATATTAATAATTCGACATCATTTATTATGACAATATTGTATAATATATACGTCAATCATAGATATCGTATATTTATAATTTGCTAATTAAATATAACATTTTATATTTAATTACGAATTAACATTTTAATTCGGTTAAGCTTACATTATTTAATCGTATTAAATAATTACATTATATACATTAATTAGATATAACAGTTTATATTCAATTACGAATTAACATTTAATTCGTCTCAGCTAGTATTATTTAATCGTATTAAATAATCGTATCATCATTACACTGACTAACCTTTTAGTCATATACATCGACTAACCTTTTAGTCATATAAGGCATCAATATGATTATATTATTCATATAATCATATCTCTCAAACACATCTTTTAGGTGTGACTTTTAGGGACCAGTTGATCACCGCCATTAAAATGACAATAACGTCAAACTTCTAGCAAGCCAACCGTTATCGATAAACGTTAATCAACTGATAAGAATACAAAGTATACCATGTGAACCTGTAAGAGATTTATACACGTTATCACACTAACTGTGGAGGACACTAGCTCCAACAATCTCCCACTTGTCCTCACAAGTGTATGTGCGATAACCGATTCTCATATCCAAAATTTCTCCCACTCAATGTAAAACAATGTGCAAAGTCCGTATTCACAAAGGTCGTATTTTACAAGTGATCTATTTCAAGAGTGGTTTTCTCGACTAGAAAGTAACTTAACTGATAAACGAATCATTATTCGAGCATGGCCATGCATTTCAGTTACAACTCCTCGAGTGGCCCTGAGAAATAACAAAACCTAATAAAGGTTGGATATTTTCTTCAACTCGAATTCTGCAGATACAAGCACAGTATAAAATGACCCAGTAAAAATCTTTTTAGCCTCCTGTTACGATCGACCATGAGAAAGAAAGTAAAGTCACCCAAAAACTGCCTTAATCTCAAGAGACAGTCGATAGTCAAAAGAATCGACTCCAGGATCACTATGTACGTCCAATCCACGACCTGGCACTGAATGTTTTTACACATTTAGGACTCCATAACGTTGTCACGATGTCCTACGAGGTATCTTTATAACTCGTATTTGTGATCGATCAGTCAACAGTTTGACTTCTGGCTTGTTGAACCCACCATCAATTAACTTCACAAAAATAATTGTCAGAGTTATCAGCTCATTTGGGCGTTTACGAACCAAAATAAATATAATGTAATTCAGTTCACTTTGTGGCGTTCAATGTTGTCGTACAATCCACATGAAAAACAAAATATGAAACAATACGATGATGTTATAAATAGTATATGAAAAAGAGACATTTATCTAATCCATATAAACAACTACTCAACTCAAGAACACGTTTAATTCCCATGGAAATAATGTGCCCTTCATGCTTATCATATTTTAACGGTTTAGTGAGAGGATCCGCGATGTTGTCATCCTAAGCAATCTTGTCTATCACTATCTCCTTTTGCTCCACATAATCTCGAGTCATGTGAGCCTTCCAAAGTACATTTCTAGACTTGTTGCTAGACTTAGGCTCCTTAGCTTGGAAGATGGCACCTCTATTATCACAATAGATGGTGATTGGGTCATTCGAACTAGGAACTACGGTTAGTCCTTGTACGAACTGACGCATCCATATAACTTCCTTTGCAGCTTCCAAAGCGGCATAGTACTCGGACTCAGTTGTAGAATCTGCTATAACACTTTGTTTGGAACTTTTCCAACTGACCGCAGCGCCATTAAGAGTAAAGACGAATCCAGACTGAGATTTCGAGTCATCTCGATCCGTTTGGAAGCTAGCATATGCGTAACCGATTGCGCACAGCTTAGTATCTCCTCCATAAGTCAATACCCAATCCTTAGTCCTTCGTAAGTACTTAAGGATATTTTTAACAACCATCCAATGTGTTTCACCTGGATTGCCTTGGTATCGACTCGTCATACTCAATGCATATGCCACGTCTAGACCTGTGCATATCATGGCATACATGATCGATCCTATGGTTGATGCATAAGGAACACGACTCATGCGCTCAACCTCTTCCGATGTCTTGGGTGCCTGAGCTTTACTCAAATGCATCCCAGAAATCATTGGAAGGTGCCCCTTCTTGGAGTTGGTCATGCTGAACCTTTCAAGAATCTTATCTATATAAGACTCCTGAATGAGTAATAACATCCGTCGTGATCTATCTCTATAGATACGGATCCCCAATATGCGTTGTGCCTCACCCAGATCTTTCATCTGGAAATGGTTCTTTAACCATACTTTTACCGAAGATAAGAGAGGAATGTCATTCCCAATCAAGAGTATGTCATCGACATACAATATCAAGAAGACAATCTTACTCCCACTCGACTTGACATATAAGCATGGTTCCTCGACCGATCGAGTGAAACCATTCTCTTTTATTACCTGGTCGAAACGATGATTCCAACTCCGAGAAGCTTGCTTAAGTCCATAAATGGAACGCTTAAGCCTGCACACTTTCTTAGGATTTTTAGGATCTATGAAACCTTCGGGTTGTACCATGTACAATTCCTCCTCCAAATAACCGTTTAAGAAGGCGGTTTTCACACCCATCTGCCAAATTTCATAGTCATGAAAAGCGGCAATCGCTAAGATTATCCGAATGGAACGCAGCATAACTACAGGTGCAAAAATTTCATCATAATGCAATCCGTGCACTTGAGTGAAACCTTTTGCCACTAGTCGTGCCCTATAGGTGTCTGGTTGTCCTTCTACAGAATGTTTTATCTTATAAAGCCATTTGCACTAAAGAGGTCGTACCTTATCAGGCAAATCAACCAGATCCCATACGTCATTCTCATACATGGAGTCCATCTCGGATTGCATGGCTTCAAGTCATAGCTTAGAGTCGGAACAGGTCATGGCACCTTTATAGTTAGCGGGTTCGTTACTCTCTCGGAGCAAAATGTCATCTCTATCATTCTCCTCGACCATACCAATGTATCTGTCTGGAGGAATGGAGACTCTACCCGACCTCCTAGGTTCCTGAGGAATATTAACCGTAGCAGAAGTTGAAGGAACATCTTCCTCCATCGGTTGCTTGGTTGTTGGTTCTTGAATCTCCGACAGATCGAAGGTTCTATTACTTGACTTGTTCTTGAGAAACTCTTTCTCTAAGAACTTCGCACTAGCCGCAACAAAAACTCGATGTTCGGTAGGTGAATAGAAGTAATGACCAAACATTCCTTTTGGATAACCAATAAAGTATGTCTTGACCTATCGCGGGCCGAGCTTATCCTTGTGTTTCCACTTCACATAAGCCTCGCAGCCCCAAACCCAAATAAAGGACAAGTTAGGGTCCGTTCCCTTCCATTTCTCATATGGAGTCTTGTCTACAGCTTTAGACGGACTTCGGTTAAGTATTAGAGCAGCTGACAAAAGAGAAAAACCCCATAGTGAATCAGGTACTACCGTGTGACTCATCATGGATCGAACCATATCATGTAATGTTCGATTTCTCCGTTCGGACACACCATTTAATTGAGATGTTCCAGGTGGAGTTAACTGTAATACTATGCCACAGTCTTTAAGGTGTTGATCAAACTCATTTGAAAGATATTCGCCACAACGATCTGATCGAAGTGCTTTAACCTTTCTTCCCAGTTGGTTCTCAACCTTATTATGGAATTCCTTGAACTTTTCAAAGGACTCACTTTTATGCTTCATTAAGTAGACATATCCGTATCTACTCAAATTATCCGTGAAAGTGATAAAATATCTATAGCCGTCTCTTGCGTTGATTGACATAGGTCCACATACATCAGTATGTATGAGTCCTAATAGGTCATTAGCACGCATTCCAACACCTTTGAAGGAAATTCGGGTCATTTTGCCGATAAGACATGATTCACACGTGCCAAATGATTCGTAATCAAATGGGGAGATAGTCCCATTCTCAATGAGCTTCTTTACACGTTTTTAATTTATGTGTCCCATACGACAGTGCCATAGATAAGTTTGATCTTTGTCACCAACCTTTACTTTCTTATTACTCACGTGTAATATTTCTGTTGTTTGATCTAAGATGTAAATGCCATTCATGGAAACTGCTTTGTCATAAACCATTTCATTCAAGGAGAAAATACAGCTATTGTCTTTTATTGAAAATGAAAAACCGTCTTTATCAAGCATGGAAACAGATATATTGTTCTTAGATAAACTGGGTACATAGTAACAGTTATATAAATACAACTCAAATCCACTCGGGAGTTGGATTACGTATGTTCCCATTGAGACTGCAGCTACTTTTGCTCCATTCCCGACTCGCAGGTCCACATCACCCTTTGCGAGAGGTGTGATGTTTTTTAGGCCCTGCAAATGATTACACAGATGAGAACCACAACCTGTATCAAGTACCCAAGTTCCGAAACTTGCATGGTTGATCTCAATCATATGAATATAAGATGACATACCAACAGGAGTGACGCGGCCTGCTTTTATGTCTTCACGGTACACGGGACAGTTCCTCCTCCAATGCCCAGTCTTGTGGTAATGGTGGCACTCAACGTCACTGTCCTTGCTCTTTGCCTTGACTTGTGAGCTACTAGTCTCACCAGGCCCACTCTTACCCTTTCCTGACTTCTTAAACTTTGGCTTCCCTACATTTAGGTCGCCATGAGCCTTGCCCTTACCTTTGTTTTTGTTGGAAATCATGAGAACATATTGCTTCATGCTCCCACGCAATTTCAGATCCTTCTCGGTCTGTACGAGAAGTGAGTGTAGCTCATGAAGACTTTTTTTCATGTCATTCATGTAATAGTTTGCCCTGAAAAGGGCAAAACCATCATGAAGTGCAAGAAGCACACGGTCAATGACTATGCTCTCACTGATTTTGCAATCAAATGCCAACAATTTCTCGACATTCTCAATCATATCAAGAATGTGTGGGCTAACCGGTTGGCCCTTCTGGAGTTTCGCCTCCAAGAAGCGACAGGTATGCTCATAAGTAACGATTCTCGGTGCTTTTGAGAATTCGTTAGTGAGCGTGGTGAAAATCTTATTTACACCTTGGGCAATGAAGCGTCTTTGCAAATTGGTTTCCATTGCAAAGATGAGTACGTTCTTTATTGCACCCGCTTCCATAACAAAGTCATTATAAGCTTGTGACTCGTTAGCTCTCCCATTGGGGCCTGGTTTTGGCGGTATTTGCTCAGTCAAGTACTGAAGCTTGCCGTCAGCAATGGCTGCATTCCGTAATGCCGCCTCCTAGTCCGCAAAGTTGGACCCGTCATTCTTCAGTCGCGTGGACTGATTCATGTGGTCCATGAAAGTTTTAAGCCAGGACTCGCGTGAAAGTGTGGCACTTGGCATAGGGTCATCATTATGACCAGCCATTTGTTATAAGCAGTATTATCAATATAAAACGTATTCTACACTGAAAAAGAAGAAAAAACCATAATAAGCATACTCATCGATATGAATTAAGTCTAGTGCAAAACCTTGTTTAATGCGAAGACTCAAGCATTTATACAATTGAACTCCCTCAAGAATTATATAAATGATCCCAAGACTCAATTATCTGTAAATTCCAACCTCTTGTCTAATTCTACCTTTAGAATTCTTGGTTGATAAAATTTTATCTATAGTCCATCATAATCACGAGAAACTGTTCGGATTATAATGTTGAGGTAAAATAAGTCAACACATACTACTTACCCAACGTAGAAGGGGTCATATGGAAAGTAAGGTCCTATATGCCTACCGACGAAGAAGGGATTCATAGTAGTTTGACCTATAAAGACTAGTCTCAATTTTAGGTTTTAGAGGAAGATCCCATCAACTTTA
This sequence comes from Heliosperma pusillum, assembly GCA_022085475.1. Taxonomy (NCBI): domain Eukaryota; kingdom Viridiplantae; phylum Streptophyta; class Magnoliopsida; order Caryophyllales; family Caryophyllaceae; genus Heliosperma; species Heliosperma pusillum. The sequence continues at coordinate 71,204 of JAIUZE010005296.1, forward strand.
TTTTAATTCATTTTAAGTGAACGAATATCTAGCATGCGAGAATGAATAAACTAAGATGATGGCTTAAAATTCGTGTGACATCTTTATGTCCATGATAACTAACATCCAAACTATATGAGTCAATTTTCATGCATTTTAGTAGTAGATGGTTTGGTTTAGGCGGAATATGATGCACTAACTATCAAGTGATGAAAAGCAACAAGAACAAAAAATACGTAAAATTACAAAGTCCTAGTGTGGCCTATCTACCAAAATGAACAAAATACAACTTTGGAATCCATCCATAATTGGACCCGAAAAGCTTGTCTTGATGTTCCATCTTGGTCCATGTAGCGGGAGTGAGCAATCCGATCTCCATCTTTAGTCTTCACAAATTACATTTAATAAATTACAAATATAAACCTATTTACATTCTAATTTTAAAAAAAACATAACTTCAAAGAAAATAAAAGGAGATTCGAGATCTCAAAATTACATCAAGATCATGTTTCCATCATTACGAAAACATAATCAACTAAGGCCACACTAGGTAATACAAATTACAACCAATTGCAAAAATACGTAAATTAAACCATTCAACTAATCATTCAACAAAATAAAATGTATCAACAATAAATTAATCATTCAAGACATAATTCCTTAATTATGTAGAGTAATTTATCCAAACCACCTTTTTTAAATGATCAAAATTATGTGACAATTCCTTAATTACTCACAATAATTCCAATCAAGCATAATCCAATTTTAATTCATATTATCGTATAATATGAATTAATCCAACATTATTTTAAACCTTTTTTAAAATAATTGGGTATCCAATAATTGTGAACTGTTTCACAATAATAATTACACATTATCAATATAATGCATAAAAGAAAAATAATTCGGCCAAAAACAAAAAGGACAAAAAACCGATTTTTTTTTTTATGAACAGCAGCCACGGCTGTTTTTTGTATTATTATTTAATTTTGATGTTGCTAATATTACAAGATCGGTACAATTATCAATATTTAATCTTTATTAAACATTGATTCAAACTAGATGATTCAATTTAACAAATTAAAATGAATATATAGATCATGATTAAATCGATTATCTTAATATTTGACTAATCATAATTGATTTGAACATCATTAAAATTAATGAATCATGATGCAAAACAATAACTTAACATCATGTTAAACCGAAAATATATAGCAAAACAAATGTTCATAAACATTCAAAAGCAATTTTCATTTACGTTTTAATTTAATCCTTATTAAATTAAAACATCTACAAATTTATCATATTGTCATCTTAACATATTAACAACAATATCAATAAATCAAAAGAGAAAAAAAAAAAAAAAAAACAGCCGAAATAAAAATTCAACCAATTTTTTTTTTTTTTTTTTTTTAGCCGAAAAAATAAAAACAGCTGAAAAATTTAAAAAAAATTCTGAAAAATTTAATTTAATATATTTCATCATTTATGAAAAATCATATAAAATAATTCCGTAGCCTTGGCTCTGATACCACTTGTGAGAAATATCGGTATATTTCATACATGAATTTTAAGGATTATAACGAAATTATAATATAGGAAATACGAGTCATAAACGAAAAGCATAAAGATTAGAATCAACCTTTGGTCCTAGCAATATGGCCTAAGAACAAATATCGAAACCGATATTCTCCTAATTGTTGCACCCAAGATGCGCCGAGATATGTCTTTTCTAGTGCTAGAAAGAATACAAAAATTACTGATAATTTTGTGAAAGTCATTGTATGATGATTATGTAGAGAAGAAGAGTTTATATAATACTCTTCTCCTCTCCTCAAAACCGTGCAAGTAGGTAGTATAGTAGAGGTAGGAGTCTCCCTCTTTTTCTTCTACTTGTTTTTGGTAATTAGAGTTGAGATAGGAGTCTTCCCTCTTTTATTTATTTAATGTATAATATTTGTATATATTATTATTGTCATTTATGTTGTCACATATTAATAAGTCGACATCATTTATTATGACAATATCGTATAATATATACGTCAATTATAAATATCGTATATTTATAATTTGCTAATTAAATATAACATTTTATATTTAATTACGAATTAACATTTTAATTCGGTTAAGCTTACATTATTTAATCGTATTAAATAATTACATTATATACGTTAATTAGATATAACAGTTTATATTCAATTACAAATTAACATTTAACTCGTCTCAGCTAGTATTATTTAATCGTATTAAATAATCGTATCATCATTACATTGACTAACCTTTTAGTCATATACATCGACTAACCTTTTAGTCATATAAGGCATCAATATGATTATATTATTCATATAATCAACTGATAAGAATACTAAGTATACCCTGTGAACCTATAAGAGATTTATACACGTTATCACACTAACTGTGGAGGACACTAACTCCAACACACATCTTATTTTTAACAATATCATAGTCTGAACAACATTATAATCCAATTTACTTTTTCATGTTAGAGCATATTGCCTCATCCTCTGTTGGAGATAACACTTCTTATGCTTATGTTACATTTGTTCTTACTCCACTATGCATACAACATGGTGATGTGCATGCTCAAAATCACCTTTCTTTGAGGTTGACCCCGGAGGTTTTATATCTATGCATTTCCTTTTGTCTCAACGATGGTACTAAGATGTTGTTTTGTACTTTGTTCATCCTTTTGCAGATCTCTTCTCTTGCTGAGGTTGGTTAAGAGTTTGTATCCATGCCGAAGAAGTTTATAGTACATCATCAACTGAGCATCATCTTCTCTTTTTTTTATCCATTTCTCTTATATAAGACAAATCTTTCATTTTTTGACATCGTTCCAATTAAGTGGTTACAATTCTGTATTATTTCTCCATTTTTGGTCAGAACCGTGTTACTCTATCAAGCTGTACCTCTTCGTACAAAAATTATTGAGTATCTCAGTAATAATAGCATATTTTTGTCAATGTTTGTCATTTGTATTATGTTTTCAGCACTTCTAAATAATAACTTATAAATATAGAAGTATTACAATTTATTAGAAACTATGTCACAGTTTAATAACAACAATATCACATTTTATTGGAAACAATATCACATGTTATCAAAAACAATATCACACGATGGGATTAACAATATCATCCTCTGTCATTAACAATATCACGATTTGCCAGTAGTAATATCACCATATGCCATATATCTAGTGGATTGACTTTTGCAACCTATTGATAATGAAACACTATAACTATTAAGAATGAACATTACATTTAAGCAAAAATACTATCACAATTTTAGAGCTTGTTTATACCAATCAAATTTTGTGATATTGAGAAACAATATCACAATCATTAATAAACAATATCACACTAGACCAATTACAATATCACACTTGAAAATATTGTCTTTACCCTTGTGATATTAAGAAACAATATCACTATATACAAAACACAATATCATTACTGATATTAAACAATACCACAAAATACGAGTTGCAAAACTAGTTTATGACAACTAGTGAACTAGTAATTACATTAAATTTATTATCCTACCAACATTAAATCAGTGTACTTTCAATTGAAGTTTTTTGGCAACATATTCCTAACAGACATTTAAGGTGCTTCCTAGCACACAAATGTAAGTCTTGTTTTCAATTTGAGCTCTTATCCATGATCATGATTATCATCTTCTCCACAAGTAGCTCCTCCATAAATCAAATGCAAATAAACCTCAATTAGTATAGTTAGTTAAATTTTTTTTATAATTCGCTGAACTATCAATCATTGATGCAAGGTTGAAAAGTTACTAGTATAGAATTATAACTGGTTCCAACATTTAGGTCTATGAACCAATAATATAGATTGTTAGAACAAAATAAATGACAAGTCTAAGCCTATTATAATAAGTGAAGTCTCTTGACATGTTTACGAATGATCGCTTAATTAATGAATAAGCCTGAATCAAGATGCTAGCCTAACTTCCTCCGACAACTAAAACTGTTTTTTTCTGCCAATATCAGACTAGTAGATATAAGATGTTATTCTGTTGGAAAATGATGCTAAAACAAAGATAAAAAAACAAATGATAAAAAGACTTACATTTGTAGAGATTTCATTTACTCTTTGTCCGGCAGAATAAGCATATTGAAATGCACTATAATAGCTAACCAAGGATCAAGTTGCTTCCCTCAAACTAGTTCATCACAACACATCACAGTAAATTTCTTATGGACGAAAATAATACAAAGAATATCCCTTTTAAATTAAATTTTGTTTATAGATTACTCAGACTCAGTCGCAGTTATCCAATATCACATTATACAAACAACAATATCACAACAATAGAAATAAAATATCACATTTACAAAGATTAATTATTCAAATCAGCTTTCATTATCATAGGTAACATGTATATTGTTATTACTCGGTATCTGAACATTATTTAGGATCAATTTGTTAACTGCAATGTCAAACAAATTAAATTTTATAATATGAAAACCTAAGTTCACAAATAAACAATATGAAACCCTAATTTTTGTGATTAAACTAAAAAAACATATAATAGACACCTACAACTATAATCGATCATAGTAGTTAGTTCAATATGATGATATAATCATCAAAAAAACATTTAAAATCATCTATAAAGTATAAATAAGATATTTAGAAATCTAAACCAAGAACATGAATTACCACAAATCATTCAACGATTTGTTCAATATTTTTGACTTAATCTTATTAAATTCTTTCAATGCATCATATATTCAATTATTCTTAACAAAATAATCAATTTAATAGTACACAAGTTCAAATAAAATCGCAAAAAATAAATAAATAGAGAGAATCGAATTTACCTCAACGTTTGGGAGAGAAATCAACCAAGAATATTCAATAAAGTTGAAATTCACTTGATAGAAAAACAGCAACTTTCGTGAGATTTTAGAAGGATGCAGTGAATTTGATGTTTGGAAATTGGAAGGTTAGGTTTAGTGAGTTTAACTTTTTTAGAGAGAGAAGGAAAGAAAGAAGAAATCTGGGGAAATAAAGGGGTTTTGTCTGCTCAATTTTGACACCTACGTGGCCTAATCTCAGCTCTTCATATTTTTCAGATCCAACGGCTGTTATTAGGACACACGGACTCAAATATATGACTGGACTCACCGGATCTTATATATATATATATATATAAGATCCGGCGAGTCCACTCATATATTTTAATCAGTAAGTCCTAACAACAGTCGTCTGATATAAAAAATATGGAGTGCTGAGATTTAGCCACGTAGGCGCCAAACTGGACCAAACAAAACTCCTTATTGCTCACACAATTCAATCTTTCTCTCTCTCTAGAAATCAAACGCAACAGAACCTTAAAAAATAGCAAAACTCTCTCAACCTCACAAATCTCACAAAACCTCACTGAAATTGGAAACTTTCAACTGGAATTCAAGTGTATTTCGATTTTTTGCATTAATTCCTTCACTAAATTGAATAATCTTACTAGATTTGTATACAAAAATCAAACAGGTACAGTCGTTTCTCGTTTTTTAAATTCCTGCGAATTTAGTACAACTTATGTAGTATTAAATTGATATGCATGTTGATTTTGTTTGATTTTATTGTATATATATGTTCAATTTGATGAATTTAGTAGGATTCAATGACAAATATAGAACTAATAGTCGATTGATTTGTGATAGTTTCATGTTCCTGCTTTAAAGTTCTAAATATCTTAGTTATACATTATTTTAAACGTTTTTTGGTGATTATATCGACATATTGAGCTAATTAGTATCACCGATTGTAGTTGTAGTTGTTTATTAGATGTTTTCTTTGTTTAACTATGAAATTAGGGTTTAATATAGTTTAATTTTGAAAATTAGGGATCTGAAATATTGTTTACTAATTGAGTAATGTAAATCTACATGTTAGTTATAAAGCAAATTCAATATTTGTTGTACCGTGATTGTGTATGGGATATTCTATTTTACTTTGATATTGTTTCTTAAAGTCACAAAATTGAAAATGTGGTATTTTGCTTGACTTTGATATTATTTGTTAATGGTGGTGATGTTGTGCTATATTCTTTATTAATGGTTGTGATACTAGTGAAGTATTATATTCTTTGGTAATTTGATCACTACAACTAAATAGTATCACTAGATTTCTCTCAAATGTCACCCAGGTACATTCATCTTTCAATATTAATTGTTTTTAGATTGGGCTATTTTACCAGGAAAGTACTAAATTTGTTCTCTCGGAGAGTAATGATGCTCTTGTTGTTGGTAAGAGGTATTACAACATCAAACTTGATGCAAAGCCTATGAAAAATGAGATTGTTGGCACCAATGTTGAGAATGCATAAGTACTTCCACCAATATTTAATGCTTTTCCTTGAAATCCAATTGGATTTGATATATACTGGGTACGTGTGTTGCTTTCATATCTTAACTTTATTTGTTGATTGTCTTTTATTCACTACCTATAAACATACTGATTTGATCATCCAATTAAGAGGTGTTTTGTTTCAACTATCAAGCCATACATTTATCCAGTCATACTAGTAAAATTTTCCCGAGTTAGGCTTGTAAATCGTTTGCTTATTTCATTTTCTTTTAGTTTTTTTCTTTCTTCATTTTCTAGTTTTGCCTATATGTGCGAAAAATCAAGAAAGCGCCTCGAGTGAGCGTTTGTCGACATTATTCTTGTTAGCGTAGTATTCCCTAAAATTATGAATGATTTTGTTTTGTTGTATAGCTTCTCTCATACTCTTTTGGGAGTAATAAGGGTAGCATTAGTGATGTTGTTGAATTGATAAAAGTTGTTTGATGCCTTTTGTTAGCATGTTGTTGTTGTTGTCTCACTCACTCGGTCTTGAGCTTGGATAACAGTCTTGATTTTACATTTTTTTGTTTAATGTCCATAAATCGTGACTTGTTTTACACTTACTGTTGACCTGCAAAAAATGATAGTGTATGTTGGGTGGGTATTTGATGTTGTTATCCTATTGTAAAGAATGATCTAAATTATACTAACTGAGGCTTATTTGCATTTATTTATAGAGGAGCTGATTGTGGACAAGTTGTTGTTGTTGTTGTTGTTGTTGTTGATGTGGTTGTTGATGATGATGATGTTGACGATGATGATGATGATGATGATGATGATGATGATGATGATGATGATCGACAAATGCTCAAGACACAATAAAGGCGATACAAAAGTGGTTGCAAATGTTATAGGTAGAGGTAGAGGTAAAGGTAGAGATACATGTAGAGAAAAAGGAAGGAACTCAAAAGACTACTAAGAATATATCGACAGAAAGCTTTAATTGAAAATTCATTGATGTAATGTTGGTGGGATAAGTTATTTAATATAGTTGGCATAAACTAGTATTGCTGCTTGTATTTTGTGATATTGTTTAAGAGTAATAATGATATTGTATCTTGTATGTTGTGATATTGTTTTTTAATATACCAAAAGCGAAGGGTAAATAAGATCTTTATGACTGTGATATTGTTTTTGGTGAAGTTTGATATTTTTTTTAGTGAAGTGGGATATTCTTTGTTAATGCTTCTAGTACATCATTATCAACTGGTTGAAAAACTCAGACTAAAATAATGTAATATTGTTATTGACATATGGTGACATTATTAATGAAACTGTGTAATATTGTTAATGGCACAATATGATATTGTAACACCCTAGAATTTCCGCTTTATATTTTATTCGAATTAATTAATTATTTCTCGGAAATCCTTATTTTATTAGTCTAAGTTATACCTAATGCTAGTATAACTTCATTGTTGGGCCAAATCCTCCTTATTATATCTTATTGGGCCTATTTTCTAGTTAAACCCTAGTGCCCATTAGCTTCTCTATAAATACCAAGGAAAACCTAACCTTCTTCCTTTTCTTTTATTTGAAAACCCTAAACTTAATTCTCTCTTCTCCTTCCTCCCTTTGTGCCGTGTGGTGGCATGTAACACCCGCAAATGTACCCTATTTTTATAGTAAAAATATTATACGGATACTTTTCAGCGAAATTTAGTTTTAGTTTAGAATTAAATTTCCCGTGTCTTATTTAGAATTTCCGAGTTCGTTTTTGGACTTTACGCGAGCTTTCGAGTAAGTTACGTCTTAAGACTTTTATGGGCTTTTTCTCATGAATTTCCACTTACTCCCTCATACTCTCTTCTAAACCCTAACTCACCCTCATTCAACTTCTCTTCTTCCTCACCAAGTAACCACCCAAAAACCTAACTTCATTCTTGATCGATCTGAGGATCATCGCTACTCCATTTCTCGCTCAAATTCACTAAAGTTCGTCTTATTCTTTCCCTCTCATCGTCCTCTATCTTAATTGGTAATAAAATTACCGTCTTTCTCGCTTTTCAATTTATCCGTCTTTCTCAAAGGTGAATTATATTCATCTTTTGTTGTCCAATTGTAGGTGGTGACCTCCAAGACCTCGACAAAGACTACTACTTAGTAGAAGAGGACATCGACGAGGATTGAAGACGCAAAAAGGTAACGGTGAAGGGTTACTCAATATCTTTACGTGTTTTAACGTGTTTTTTATGTTAGTAATCGTATTTAGAATAGGATTAGCAATCATAGGAATTGTGTTGTTGATGATAGTTGTTGTTAGTTGATAATTGATAATGAGAATTGATGATTTGTGATGTTAGATGGTGTTTGTTGTATGATGAGCCTTAGTGAAGTTGATGATTTCGTACATAATATGCCCCAGCCGGCCGACTGGCAGCCGGTCAGCTGACCGGCTGGGGAGTGGCTGTATATTGTTTTTGTTACGTAAAAGTTTTGGTATTACTTTGGTCTCTGTCGGCCGACCGGCAGCCAAGCAGCCGACCGGCTGAGACATCCCCATATTACTTCATTTTCTCAAGTGACTTTGGTCCCAGTTGGGTAGCCGGCAGCCGGTCCCTTTGACCGGCTGGGACACGCTGCTCATTCAATTGTTTTCAAATGTTATATAGGTGCCAGCCGGGTAGCCGGCAGCCGGTCCCCTTGACCTGCTGGCACCCGCTGCCTATTCTTTTGAAAGTCTTACTTACGTTTTCATTTATAATCTTTCCCATGGTCCGTTTATCGTATAAATTTACGTAATGACTTTAAATATTAATGTTTTGAATATATGATATTCCATTCGCTTGTATCGCATGTTTTGTGACGGTTTTTCATATATCCCACTTTGAGTCAGTTTTACACATGTTATTGTTTGAGCACTATTTGTTATGTGCTTTGTACTCTCATTCCCCTGGCTACCTCCACGTTCGTTAGGCTGGAATGTCGGAACGAGGAGTGTATCCTTACTGGTTAATTGCATGTGTTAGTGGGCATATGACGACGTTGTTGGGAGGCGAACGCTATGCGTTGATCAACCCAGCCGTTAAATGTTGTATACTTGCGAGGTGGTGTCATTGCATGTAGTGTACCGCTTGTTATGATGCTTGTGCTCTTTTCCGCCTCTATCGTGAAGGTTGACCGAATTTGGGGTACTCGACGTCTAGGATTGACCGAGTCTTGGATGCGAAATGTTTATCGCATGTCGAATCGAAAAATGTGATTTCGAGAGTCTGGCCAGGTTTAGACTAAGACCGGATATTTATATCGTCGTTCTACCAGGAGGAAATTAGTCTACATATACGAAATGTATTGAATCGTGTATGCGTTCAGGGAAATGTTTATCCCGTGGATGCGATTTTAATCATACTTGCCATGTACACGGTGCTAGTGCGTGTCATTTACCGTGAGAGATGTTGTCAACGTATTGTACGTTTGAATGGATGATTATATGATTGATTAATTGTGATCTTTGGATGACTTGGCATGGTTTGTTTGTCGAGTCTCAATCTTATCAAGCTTATGCCGCTAACGGTGAGATGCAAGCCCTAGTGAGTGTATGGTTGCCTAAGGGTGTCTTCCCCGAGTCTTTCTATAATATGATGGTTACGGTTTTGTACTTCATGTATCGATACCTTTATTCCTTATATAATGAATCGCTTATTTATCCTTCTCGTACTTCACATGTATATTTATATGCATGCTTCTACTTTCGTATTACCGTTTAAGTATGTTTATTGTGATATGCCTGGGAGAACCCGTAGTTACTCTCCACTGACTGTGGCGTTCATGTTTTTCATGGATGAACAGGTTGCTTGCTTGGATGGCTTTTTGCTTGTGGTATTTTGGGTTTGGGTGTGAGCTAGCGGGCGTTGGCCTGGATGAATCACCTCTAGACGTTGTTTAGCTAGTTTGCTAATCACTTTGATATTTGATAAAATTTTGAGAGACTTCGTCTCTTTGTAGTATATTCTACTTTGGTTTGTAATTATTTGACATTCCTCGTATTTTTATCTTAACATGTAAAAAGTTTTAAAAACACCGTATTTTCCGCTATATTAATCACATGCTTGTATGTTTTATTTCCGCATTCGCGAGGGTTGTCACATGGCAGCCCTTTCCCCTAGGGTTTCGTGCCCCTTCTTCCATATTTCATCATTAATCATTCATCTTTGTTCCTAGATCGATCCTAGCCATTCTATTTTTCAATCGTTGTAAGTTTTATATTTTATTTCCATCTTTTCGTAGTTTTATGTTCTAGATTATTAATTAGGATCATTATTATTGTTGGCACGTATTGATGATGATGGTGAATGTAACACCCGCAAATGTACCCTATTTTTATAGTATAAATATTTTTACGGATACTTTTCAGCGAAATTTAGTTTTAGTCGTAAATTAAATTTTCCGTGTCTAATTTAGAATTTCCGAGTTTGTATTTGGACTTTACGCGAGATTTCAAGTAAATTACGTCTTAAGACGTTATTGACTTTTTCCTTGACTTTTTCCACTTACTCCTTCATATACTCCCTCATAACCTAACTCCCTCACAACTCAAACTTCTTCTTCCTCACCAAGTAATCCCCAAAAACCTAGCCTCCATATTTGATCCATCTTAGAATCGTCACTACTCATTCATTTCTCGCTCAAATTCACGTAAGTTCCTCTTATTCTTTCCCTCTCATCTTCCTCTATCCGTATTGGTAATAAAATTACCGTCTTTCTCGCTTTTCAATTTATCCGTCTTTCTCAAAGGTGAATTATATTCATCTTTTATTGTCTAATTGTAGGTGGTGACCTCCAAGACCCCGACAAAGACTACTTCTAGATAGAAGAGGATATCGACGCGGAGTGAAGACGCGAAAAGGTAACGGTGAAGGGTTACTCGATATCATTTACGTGTTTTATGTGTTTTCTATGTTTTCTATGTTAGTAATCGTATTTAGAATAGGATTATTAATCATAGGAATTGTGTTGTTGATGATGGTTGTTGTTAGTTGTTAATTGATATGACAATTGATGGTTTGTGATGATAAATGAGGATTTTTGTTGTTGATAACTTGTTGGGATTTGATCGTGCCTGAGTCCAGCGAAGGACGCTGGCAGCGTCCTTGGACGCTGGCAGTGTCCTTGGACGCTGGCAGTGTCGTCCGGCGCTGGCAGCGTTTCTTGCTGCCAGTTTCCCAAAGTCGACTGCAGTTTTCCTGCACTGACCCCTTTTCGTAAAATGATCATATCTCCTTCGTTACTTGCTTGTGACCTCTCGTTGGAACCATAAGAGGATAAGCTATCACCTCCATTTCTAATTTCTGCATTTAAATGTATAGAACTCTAGTTATGACCGTTTGAAGTGGACCCTTGTTTTAGTTGGTTTCCAAACACGTTGTTTTGGAGAGGGGATTTATGTTTCTTATTTATAATGCTTCATAAATTTGTTCTAATGCTTATGTATCATGTATTGATTCATTTTTATCATAGTTAAATTTATATAATTCCTTATTCTCATGTTTTGTGACGGTTTTTGGTATGTCCTACTTTGAGTCGGTTTTACAAATGTTACGGTTTAGCCACTAATTTTCTATGTGCTTTGTACTCTCATTCTCTTGGCTACCTCCACGTTCGTAAGGCTGGAATGTCGGAACAGGGAGTGTATCCTTACTGCTTAATTGCATGTGTTAGTGGGCATATGACGACGTTGTTGGGAGGCGAACGCTTTGCGTTGATCGACCCGGCCGTCAAATGTTGTATACTTGCGAGGTGGTGTCATTTGAATGTAGCGTACCGCTTGTTTTGATGCTTGTGCTCTTTTCCGCCTCTTTCGTGAATGTCGACCGAATTTTGGGTACTCGGCGTCTATGATTGACCGAGTCTTGGATGCGAAACGTTTATCGCATGTCGAATCGGAACACGTTTATTCCGAGAGTCTGGCCAGGTTTAGACTAGGATCAGATATTTATATCGTCGTGCTACCAGGAGGAAATTAGCCTACATATACGAAATGTTTATCGTGTATGCGTTCAGGGAAATGTTTATCCCGTGGATGCGATTTTAATCATTCTTGCCAGGTACACGGTGCTAATGCGTGTCATTTACTGTGAGAGATGTCGTCAATGTATTAGTGTGTTTGGATGGATGATTACATGATTGATTATTCGTGATCATTGGTTGACTTGGCATGGTTTGTTTGTCGAGTCTCAATCTTATCAAACTTATACCGCTAACGGTGAGATACAAGCCCTAGTGAGCGTATTTGGTTGCCTAAGAGTGTCTTCCCCGAGTATATCTATAGCATGATGGTTACGGATTGTACTTCATATGCTCTTATCATTAATTATTGAATTGCCTATCTATTCTTATCGTATTTCACCTGTATATCTATATATGCATGCTTCTACTTTTGTATTTTCTTTTATGTACGTTTAATGTGATATGGCTGGGAGAACCCGGAGTTACTCCCCACTGATTGTGGCGTTTATGTTTTTTATGGGTGAACAGGTTGCTTGCTTGGATGTCTTTTTGCTTGGTATTTTGGGTTCGGGTGTGAGCTAGCGGGCGTTGTCCCTGGATGAAACACCTCTAGACGTTATTTAGCTAGTTTGCTAATCACTTTGACATTGATAACATTTTGAGAGACTTCGTCTCTTTGTTGTATTTCATACTTTGGTTTGTAATATTTGACACTCCTCGTATTTTCTATTGCATGTAAAAAGTTTTAAAAACACCGTAATTTCCGCTTTATAATTCACATGCTTGTTATGTTTTATTTCCGCATTCGCGAGGGTTGTCACAGTGAAGGCTTCGTGGACAATCCGAAGGAAGATTGTTATATTCTAGAAGATGATTTATCGTA
>JAIUZE010005297.1:0-15947 GCA_022085475.1 Heliosperma pusillum
CAACACAGATATCCTCCTAATCGTAACACCCAAGACTGATTGAGATATGCCCTTGTAATTGCTAGAAAAGAATTAAAAGTTACAGTTAACCTTTTATTATTTTGTGTTTTGTGTGATGGAGGCACAAGTTGAGAGAGTAGAAAATTAGGTTAGAAATTTTTCTTCTCTTGTTCTCACGGCACAAGTAGTTTAATATTGAGGATATTTAGTCTCCTCAAATAACTACCCATTGACCGGAAAAACCCTGAGTGTATCTGGACACTTTTTCCGGTCATTTTAGCTTCTAGTATAATGTAATACATTATAATCGTCATTAGTCAAAGACCGACATTATAATATATCATTAATTATAAATATCCGTATATTTATAATTTTCCAATTAATCATAACGGTTTATGTTTAATTAGCTTACATTATATACAACAATTAAATATAACATTTTATATTCAATTTACGAATTACAGTTAATTCGGCTCAGCTAAATTTATTTAATCATTATTAAATAATTATATCATCATCACATTGACTAACCTTTTAGTCAAAAACACCGACTAACCTTTTAGTCATTTAATAAGGCATCAATATGATTATTTTCTCAAATAATCATATCTCTCCATCACATCCTTTAGGTGTGACTTTTAGGGACCAGTTGATCACCGCCATCTGTATGACGATAACGTCAAACTTATTTAGCAAGCCAACCGTTATCTATAAACGTTAATCAACTGATTACAATACAAAGTATACCCTGTGAACCTATAGAGATTTATTTATGTTATTGCACTAACTGTGGAGGACATTGGCTCCAACAAGTTTGACGTTATTGTCATACAGATGGCGGTGATCAACTGGTCCCTAAAAGTCACACTTAAAGGATGTGTTTGAGAGATGTGATTATTTGAGAAAATAATCATATTGATGCCCTATTATATGACTAAAAGGTTAGTCAGTGTATTTGACTAAAAGGTTAATGTGATGATGAGACGATTATTTAATAACGATTAAATAATATAAGCTGAGACGAATTAAAAGTAATTCGTAATTAAATATAAACTGTTGTATTTAATTAGCATATATATAATGTAAGCTTATGCGAATTAAAATGTTAATTCGTAATTGAATATAAAATGTTATATTGAATTAGCAAATTATAATTATACGGATAATTATAATTAACGTATATATTATACGATTGTCATATTAGATGTTATCAGACCGGTATTAATGTATCGACTACAAAATGTTGTATGGACATATTAATACATGACAACACAAATGACATTTATAATAATATTACACATTATATATTAAAGCGAATTTAACCGAAATAAAGTCCAGATTCACTCTGGAATTTTCGGTCCATTAGTGGTTAATTAGAGGAGAAAATATGTCCCCTAATAAAACCAATTGTGCCGTGAGATTGAAAAAGGTGGAAGAAAAATTTGGATTTTTATTCTAACCCTAATTCATTTCTCTCTTGTGCCTCCATCATTCACATCTCACAATAAGAAAAGAGACATTATTCTTTTCTATCTTTTTCTAGCAAAAACCTAAGGCATTTCTCATTCAATCTTGGGTGCTACGATTAGGAGATAACATCATTTTGATATTGTTCTTAGGCCATTAAAGCAAGGACTAAAGGTTATTTCTAATCTTTCGCTTATTATGCATTTTCGTTTATGACTATTAATCATATAATCATAATTTCATTATAATCCTGTATGATTTAAAGGGAAGTATAAGGATATTTTCCCACAAGTGGTATCAGAGCTTTAGGGCTATGAAATTGTTTATATGATTTTCGTAAATATTGAATTTGTATAATTCTTAATAAATATAAAAAAAAAAAAAAGAAAACCAATTTGGCAAATTTTTTTTTCATGCCGTGTGTTTTTTATTTTTTTTGGGTGTTCCATTTTGATTCAAATATGTATATTTTAAAAGGTTGAGATAATAATATATGAATTTGTAGATGTTTTGATTGTATAATGATTGAATTAAAACGTAAATGGAATTTGATATGAATGTTAATGAACATCCTTTTGCTTTATATTTTCGGTATAAAATGATCTAGATATTCATGTTAAAAGGTTAATTTGTATCATCTAGTTTGTATCAATGTTTAATATCGATTAGATATTGTTTTGTTTGTACCGATCTAGTTAATATAAGCATGATCGAATTAAAACCGTTTAATTTGATTTTTTTTTCTGCCCGTGTACTGTTCATGTACTGTTCACAGAATAAAATTTTTTTTTTTCTGTTTTTTTTAAAATGGCAGCAGCAGCAGAGTTTTTTTTTGTAAAGTTTTTTTTTCGGTTTTTGGTATAAACCGAGAGAAAAGAAAAAATTTTTTTTTTTTGGGTATCTGCTACTGTTCATACGTGAACAGTAATAATAAAAAAAAAAAATTTTTCGTTTTTTTTATTGATTAAACCAAGTTTTGTATTGTACATTATAAAGATAATGTATGATTGTTTTTGTGAAAAAGTTCACAAATTTTTTTGATACCATGATATTTTAAAAAGGTTTAAAATAATGTTGTTGTAATTCATATTGATTATGAATTTCATTGGATTTTGATTGAAATCTCGTGATGGATTACGGAATCGTCACATGATTTAATGGTGGTTTGGATAATTAATCAACATAATTTATGCATTATGTTTTGTATGATTAATTTTAGTTGATGCTTTTATTATGTTGAATGTTGTTTGAATGGTTTAATTTTACGCATTTTTGTACAATCAGTTGTAATTTACTAGTGTGGCCTTAGTAGATTATGTTTTCGTAATGATGGAAACATAGTCTTGGTTGTATTTTGAGATCTCGTATCTCCCCTTTGTAATTTTAATTTTTGGAATCATTTTGAATTAGAATGTAAATAGGTTTACATTTGTAATTTTTAAAATGTATTTTGAGAAAATTCAAGATGGAGATCGGATGGCTCACTCCCGCTATATGGACCAAGATGGAACATCAAGACAAGCTTCTCGGGTCCAAGGGTGGATTCCAACTTGTATTTTGTTCATTTTGGTAGTTAGGCCACACTAGGTGTTTTATTTTGCGTTTTATTTTTCCATTCTCGTTGCTTTATTCACATGATAGATAATTGCATCATATTCCGCCTAAATCAAACCACCTAAAACAATGCATGAAAAATGATTCATACAGGTTGAATATTTTAATCATGGACATACAGATGTCACTCGCTTTTAGGGCCATCACCTTAGTTTAAATCATTCTCGAGTTGCTAGACATTCGTTCACTTAAAATGATTAAAGTTAAGATGATGGGACCTTCCCCTATAACTAAAATTGAGATTAGTCTTTATAGGGAAAACTACTATGAACCCCTTCTTCGTCGGAAGTCATAATATGACCCCTTCTACGTTGGGTAAGTAGTGAGTGTCGACCTATTTTTATCTAAACATTATAGTACGAGTAATATCTCGTGATTATGATGGACTAAAGATAGAATTTACAGAAATTTATTGACCAGGAATTCTAAAAGTAGAATTAGCCAAGAGGTTGGCTTATCAATTTACAGAAATTGAGTCTTGGGATCATTTATATAATTCTTGAGGGAGGTCAATTGTATAAATGCACGAGTCATCGCATTAAACAGTTTTTCATTAGACTCAAAATTAAAACGATGAATACTTATCATATTTATTTTCTTTTTCACAGTTTTTTGAATTCGTTATATACAGATATAACTGCTAATAACAAAATGGCTGGCCATACTGATGACCCAATGCCAAGTGCCACGCTCGGACGTGAGTCCTGGCTTAAGATTTTCATGGACATTATGAATCAGTCAACACGACTGAAGAATAACGGGTCCAACTTTGCGGACTGAGAGGCGGCATTACGGAATGCTGCCATTGCTGACGGTAAGCTCAAGTACTTGACTGAGCCACTACCGCCCAACCCAGGCCCCAATGCAGGAGCCAATGAATCACTTGCTTATAGTGATTTCGTAATGGAGGCGGGTGCGATAAAGAACGTACTCATCTTTTCAATGGAAATCAAATTTGCAAAGGCGATTCATTGCCCAAGGTGCAAACAAGATTTTCACCACGCTCTCTAACGAGTTCTCGAAAGCTCCGAGGATCGTTAGCTATGAGCATACCTGTCGCTTCTTTGAGGCGAAACTCCAGAAGGGCCAAGCGGTTAGCCCACACATTCTTGATATGATTGAGAATGTCGAGAAACTGGAGGCACTTGGTTGCAAAATCGATGAGAAGATCGCCATAGACCGCGTTCTTCATTCACTTCATGATGGTTTTGCCATTTTCAGGGCAAATTACTATATGAATGATATGAAGAAGAGTCTTCATCAGCTCCACTTACTCGTCGTACAGACAGAGAGTGATCTGAAATTGAGTGGGAGTCTGAAATAGGACGTTCTCATGATAGCAAACAAGGGCAAAGGTAAGGGCAAGGCTAAGGTCAACCTAACTGTAGGGAAGCCAAAATTCAAAAAGCCAGGGCAAGGCAAGAGTGGGCCTGGTGAGACTAGCGGTAGCTCACAAGGCAAGACAAACAGCGATGAAGGTAACGTGGAGTGCCACCATTGCCACAAGCTTGGGCATTGGAGGAGGAACTGCCCCGTGTACCGTGAGGACATAAAAGCAGGCCGCGTCTCTCCTGTTGGTATGTCTTCTTCTTTTATTCATATGATTGAGATTAACCATGCAAGTTTCGGAACTTGGGTATTAGATACTGGTTGTGGTTCTCATCTGTGTAATCATTTGCAAGGCCTAAGAAATATCACAACTCTCGCAAGGGGTGATGTGGACCTGCGAGTGGGGAATGGAGCAAGAGTAGCTGCCGTTTCAGTGGGAACATATGTAATCCAACTCCCGAGAAGATTTGAGTTATTTCTGAATAACTGTTACTATGTACCCAGTTTATCCAAAAACATTATTTCTGTTTCCGTACTTGATAAGGACGGTTTTTCGTTTGTAATAAAGGATAATAGCTGTATTTTCTCTTTAAACGAAATGATTTATGGTAAAGCAGTTTCCATGAATGAGATTTATGTTTTAGATCAAACCACAGATATAATGCATGTGAGTAATAAGAAAGCAAAGGTTGGTGACAAAGATCAAAGCTATTTATGGCATTGCCGTATGGGACACATAAATGAAAAACGCTTGAAGAAGCTCATTGACAATGGGACTATCTCCCCATTTGACTATGCATCATTTGGCACGTGTGAATCATGTCTCATAGGCAAAATGACTCGAATTTCCTTCAAAGGTGTTGGAATGCGCGCTGCTGACCTTTTAGGACTCATACATACTGATGTGTGTGGACCTATGTCAATCAACGCTAGAGATGGCTATAGATATTTTATCACTTTCACGGACGATTTGAGTAGATATGGATATGTCTACTTAATGAGCATAAAAGTGAGTCCTTTGACAAGCTCAAGGAGTTCCAGAATAAGGTTGAAAACCAACTGGATAGAAAGATTAAAGCACTACGTTCAGATCGTGGTGGCGAATATCTTTCGAATGAGTTTGATCAACACCTCAAAGACTGTGGTGTAGTACTACAGTTAACTTCACCTGGAACACCACAATTGAATGGTGTGTCCGAACGGAGAAATCGAACATTGCTTGATATGGTTTGATCCATGATGAGTCACACGGTTGTACCTGACTCATTGTGGGGTTATGCTGTTTTGTCAGCTGCTTTAATACTTAACCCAAGTCCGTCTAAAGCTGTAGACAAGACTCCATATGAATTATGGAAGGGAACGGTCCCTAACTTGTCCTTTATTCGGGTTTGGGGCTGCGAGGCTTATGTCAAGTGGAGACCTGACGTAAGCTCGGCCCACGATCGTTCAAGACCATACATTAATGTTATCCCAAAGGGATGTTTGTGTCATTACTTTTACTCGTCCTTACCGAACACGATTTTTGTTTGCGCTAGGACGTACATTCTTAGAGAAAGAGTTCTCGAGAATAGGACAAGTAATGGAACCTTCGATCTGTCGGAGATTTTCAAGAACCACCACAACCGGCAACTCAATGGATGAAACTTTCTCATCATCGGCTGCGGTTAATATTCCTTTGGAACCTAGTAGGTCCGGTAGACACTATATTCCTCCAGACAGATACATTGGTATGGTCGAGGAGAATGAGAGAGATGACGTTTTACTCCTAGAGTGTAACGAACCCGCTACCTATAAAGGTGTCATGACCTGTTCCGACTCTAAGCTATGCCTTGACGCCATGCAATCCGAGATGGACTCTATGTATGAGAATGACGTATGGGATCTGGTTGACTTACCTGATAAGGTTCGGCCTATTCAGTGCAAATGGCTTTACAAAATAAAGCATTCTGTAGAAGGACAACCAGATACCTACAAGGCACGACTAGTGGCAAAGGGTTTCACTCAAGTGCAAGGATTACACTATGATGAAATTTTGCACCCGTAGTTATGTTGCGTTCCATTCGGATAATCTTAGCGATTGCCGCTTTTCATGACTATGAAATTTGGCAGATGGATGTGAAAACCGCCTTCTTAAACGGTTATTTGGAGGAGGAGTTGTACATGGTACAACCCGAAGGTTTTATTTATCCTAAAAATCCTAAGAAGGTATGCAAGCTTAAGCTTTTCCACATCTATGGACTTAAGCAGTCTTCCTTGAGTTGGAATCATCTTTCGACCAGTGATAAAAGAGAATGGATTTGACTCGATCGGTCGAGGAACCATGCTTATATATCAAGTCGAGTGGGAGCAAGATTGTCTTCCTAATATTGTATGTTGACGACATACTCTTGATTGGGAATGACATACCTCTCTTAACTTCGGTAAAAGTTTGGTTAAAGAACCATTTCCAGATGAAAGATCTGGGCGAGGGACAAAGAATTTTGGGGATCCGTATCTACAGAGATAGATCACGACGGATGTTATCCCTCAGTCAGGAGTCTTATATAGATAAGATTCTTGAGAGGTTCAGCATGACCAACTCCAAGAAGGGGAACCTTCCAATGATTTCTGGGATGCAGTTGAGTAAAGCTCATGCACCAAAGACATCGGAAGAGGTCGAGCGCATGAGTCGGGTTCCTTATGCATCAGCTATAGGATCGATCATGTATGCCATGATATGCACACGTCCAGACGTGGCATATGCATTGAGTATGACGAGTCGGTACCAAGGCAATCCAGGTGAAACACACTGGATGGCTGTTAAGAATATCCTTAAGTACCTACGGAGGACTAAGGATTGGGTATTGACTTATGGAGGTGACACTTAGCTATGCGCAATCGGTTACGCAGATGCTAGCTTCCAAACGGATCGAGATGACTCGAAATCTCAGTCTGGATTCGTGTTTACTCTTAATGGCGCTGCGGTCAGCTGGAAAAGCTCCAAACAAACGCGACTAGTCAATTCTATCGACTGAGTCCCGAGTAACCTATGATTATGGCCAGCTTCAGAGGCTGCAAGGAGCTCTAATTGGATGCGTCAGTTCTTACAGGGACTTTATGGAGTTTTCTAGTTCGGATTCCCCGATCACCACTATTGTAGAACTAAGTGTGCCATATTCCAGGCTAAGGAGCCTAAGTCCAGCAACAAGTCTAGGCATGTACAACGGAAGGCTCACATGATCCGAGATTACGTGGAGCAAAGGGAGATAGTGATAGACAAGATTGCTACAGATGATAACGTTGCAGATCCTCTCACTAAACCGTTAAGATATGATAAGCATGAAGGGCACGTTATTTCCATGGGAATTAAGCGTGTTCCTGAGTTGTATTAGTTGTTTTATATGAATTAGACACCTGTATCTTTTTCATAAAAATTATCTATGAAATCATCGTTTTGTTTTATATTTTGTTTTTCATGTGGGTTGTACTGACAACATTGAACACCACAAAGTGAACTGAATTACATTATATTTTGTTTTGGTCTGTAATTGCCTACATGAGCTGATCACTCTGGCAATTATTTTGTGACGTCGATTGATGGTGGGTTCAACGAGCCATAAGTCAAACTGTTGACTGATCGATCACAGATGCGGGTTATAATGATACTGCGCAGGACATTTTTGTGACGACGTTATGGAGTCCTAAATGTTTCAGAACATTAGGTGCCAGGTCGTGGATAGGACATCCATAGTGTTCCTAGAGTCGATTCGTTTGACTATCGACTGTCTCTTGAGATAAAGGCAGTTTTTGGGTGACTTTGGTTTCTTTCTCATGGTCGACCGTAACAGGAGGCTAAGTAGATTTTCACTGGGTCATTTCATACTGCGCTTGTATCTGCAAGATTCGAGTTGAAGAAAATATCCAACCTTTATCAGGATATGATATTTCTCAGGGCCACTCGAGGAGCTGTAACTGAAATGCATGGCCATGCTCGAATAAGGATTCGTTTATCAGTTAAGTTACTCTCTAGTCGGGGAAACCACTCTTGATACTGATCACTTGTAAACTACGACCTTTGTGAATACGGACTTTGCAAATTGGTTTACATTGAGTGGGAGAAATTTATTATGGATATGAGAATCGGTTATCGCACATACACTTGTACGGACAAGTGGGAGATTGTTGGAGCCAGTGTCCTCCACAGTTAGTGCAATAACATAAATAAATCTCTGTAGGTTCACAGGGTATACTTTGTATAATAATCAGTTGATTAACGTTTATCAATAACGGTTGGCTTGCTAGATAAGTTTGACGTTATTGTCATACAGATGGCGGTGATCAACTGGTCCCTAAAAGTCACACCTAAAGGATGTGTTTGAGAGATGTGATTATTTGAGAAAATAATCATATTGATGCCCTATTATATGACTAAAAGGTTAGTCAGTGTATTTGACTAAAAGGTTAGTCAATGTGATGATGAGACGATTATTTAATAACGATTAAATAATATAAGCTGAGACGAATTAAAAGTAATTCGTAATTAAATATAAACTGTTGTATTTAATTAGCATATATATAATGTAAGCTTATGCGAATTAAAATGTTAATTCGTAATTGAATATAAAATGTTATATTGAATTAGCAAATTATAATTATACGGATAATTATAATTAACGTATATATTATACGATTGTCATATTAGATGTTGTCAGACCGGTATTAATGTATCGACTACAAAATGTTGTATGGACATATTAATACATGACAACACAAATGACATTTATAATAATAATACACATTATATATTAAAGCGAATTTAACCGAAATAAAGTTCAGATTCACTCTGGAATTTTCGGTCAATAGGTAGTTATTTTGAGGAGAAAAATCTCCTCATAAAACCTACTTTGTGCCGTGAAACAAAGGGGAAGAGAGAAAAATTCTAACCCTAATTTCATTTCTCACAAGTGCCTCCATCATTCACACAACACAAAAAAAAGTTAACAGTAACTTTTGAAAAAAGACTTCTAGCAAATTCAAGGGCATTTCTCATTTAATATTGGGTGCTACGATTAGGAGATATCATCATTTTGATATTGTTCTTAGGCCTTTAAGCAAGGACTAAAGGTTATTTCTAATCTCTTGTTTTTATGCATTTTCGTTTATGACTATTAATCATATAATCATAATTTCATTATAATCCTGTATGATTTAAAGGGAAGTATACGGATATTTTCCCACAGATTTGGTTAGGATGTAACTTTCTACTCTTTTGAGGTCCACATCTCCTAAAATCGGTGCTTGCACCAACCCCTTTCTCACCCTATACCTAAGCCTCATTACAACTCTATTGACTCGTATTTGTGCATCATATATCATTTCTTAGACGGACAAGTTGGCGGGAGCACCACATTTATAGCAGGCATGTCTCGCAAGTCGACATGGGAGAGTGATTTTGGTTACTTTGTAAAATAAGTAGCCGATTCTTTCATTGTGTGTCGAGTGAAAACCATAAGAGTCGGTCTTGGTGTCCTTGTCGGGTCAAATGGTTGATATTGAGCCAAGTCTTGTGTACTCTTCACTACTACAAAAACAGGAAATGACAACGGTTAAAAACCGTTGTAATATTAAAACGCGGACGTTGTTAAAGCCTCCGTTGTTAAAGGTTTTAACAACGTTCCGATTTAATTAAAATACCGTTGTGAATAGTTTTAACAACGGTACAAAGTCGTTGTTATTACTAGATAACTGTTGTTAAAACGTGGGAATAATTATGGTGGGAAAGATACGAGAACGGTTCTATTAAATGAAACCGTTGTTAAAGGTAAGATTAGTTTTGGTGGGAAATATTATAACAACGCTATTGTTTTTTAAACCCGTTGTGAATATAGTTAATTACAACGGAGTATAATAAAAAAGCCGTTGTGGAAAGTTTTAATAACAACAGGTATTTTAGAATATACCGTTGTTAAAGGTATGATAAGTTTTGGTGGGAAATATGTTACAACGCTTTTAATGAATTTTGAAAAACTGTTGTTATTATTTTTATTATTGTTTTTGAAAAAAGTGTAATTTGTTCCCCTGCCACCAGTGAAAATCCTGCATAAATCAGCAGCAGTAGCAGCAGCACGCATAAACCAATTTCAGAAGCAGCAAAATGATATATCTATATATAAATCAGAGCAATTCATGTACAGCAGCAGCAAAATGATATATACAACCCAAATGATCTCTTTCAGAGCAATTCATACTTACAACTTGCTCTAATTAATGACTTCTACAAATTAAAGTTCCCTATCTGCTTCCAAAATAATCTAAGTTTCATTTATTCTTTCTTAACATAATGTTCAAGGACGTATTTGCCCAACAAGTCCCTTACCTCGTCTATATTGTGCTTAGTGTACTCAGGGACATGTGGCGTGTTGATTAAATACTGCGGATAAAACAAATAAAAGACATCGATCAGTAGGGTAACAACAATATAGGCATACATAATTAGCAACATCGATCATATATATATAGTAGAAAAGATATCAGCTCTAATGAAAAAAGTAAATAATAGCTACATTAAACTACTAACTCTTTCTAGAATGCTGATATATCTTCGCCTAATAATCTCCAACATGAAACGACAAACGTAGTATCCACATTGGATGCTATCCGGCTGTTTAGGGACCTATTATTACATAATAAACGAAGAGACGAGAAGGCAATTACCAATTAGTTTAATGCGTAATTAAAAAAGACAGATGTATATGCGTAATTAGTTTAATGCACTTAATTATTAAGGTATTGTATTTGCGCGTACGTACCCCTGTTATCGTAATAAAAGTAGGGCCATCATCAGAATATTCTGTCGGTTGATCGTCGGTTGCTCTTTTCTTCTCAAAGGCCCTTTAAAAAAGGAAAGAGGCCGAAAGTTATGAAAACTTACTTAATAATAATAAATGAAACTTAATATTATGTGCCAAATCATCATCACAGTATTATAAACTTACTTAATAATCAACTTCTTAAAGGTCTCGGATGGTTGTCTATGCAAAGAGTCCAACCAAAATCCTTTCTTCATGGTCGGATTGATCGCTGCTAGCACCCAATGTCTCCTAGATCGAGAGACACATCATTATTAACAAGCACAACATGCATCATAACCAAACATATAAAAATGCAATTGTATTTGGAATCGTAATATTAATTATATATTACCCGACTTCATTATAAGGGGCAAAAATGAGCTTATTGTTTTTCGCCAATTCCCCAGCAATATAATCTACACGTTCTTCATACGAAAACATCCCGATATGCATAGATAAAACATTTGGGCACATGAATCCGTATTGAGCAAGTGGATTATTGGTCTCGGGGATCACAACCGAGTTCAAGTACCTACATGACGGTTTTAATTCCGATATTAAAAACACTATATCTTAGTCAGAATATTAGAATACTGCATGATTTAATTTATTAAGAAACTTACTTCATCCAAACATATAGGTGTTGGACATCAATCTCGTCAAGGCCAGCCCAAACGGCTAGCATTTCCCAATCCAGCATTGCTTGGCGTTCTACCCCTACAATATCATTCTCGAGCGGAATAATTATTAATTGCTCGCTTGCTATGCGTCTCTCAGCCTCCTTATAAAGTTCCAGCATCGCCACCGTTCGTACTTTTTCCATGTAAACGTTCCCATGATATTTAGTACGGGATAGACTCCTGACCTCTTTCAGCTTGGGGAAATGATGCGGTGTGCTACCTTTCACAACCTACATGTGGCTAACTAAATTAAGTTGCTCTTTCAATGATGAGGCGATAGTAGAACTTAAAATATAAAGAGAGTTGATTAAATACCTCATCAAGTTGTTGTATTGACGAGGTAGTAGAAAGATTATTGTCTATCGAGTTAGACTTATCCATGTTTTTTGTTACCTACAAAACAAAAATATAACATATAAATTTCACTATTTATGAAGGTGATGAACAAAGACAAAAGGTGGGTTAAATTAGATGTATTTTTCTAACCCCGGCTACATTCTGTTGAATTTTACGATTACGAGCCAGGAAAATGTGGCTTTCAAGCCATTGCACAAAACCGTTAACCGCATCTGCCAGAATTTGAAGTTCGTCGCGGACTGGGACGGGCAGTTTACGGGTTTCATAGCCCTTCGCGACCTCCACTATCCCCACTTTTGCATGCTTCGGCAAGAGTGGGGAGCCATGAACCAAGATGGTTTCCGCTGAGTCATTGGGCTTTGGGTATATGAAACCCCGGGCAAGACGAACCACATTATCCTTCTTGAATGAAGGGTCGGTGAGAAGAACAACTACCCGCTTTTTTGTGGCCTGAAGAATACACATTATTTACTAAATACCAAAATATAATAGATATCATAAATGATCTATATTGAGTATATAATGTAAAGTTAGTTACAAGTATTTATTGTTGGTGGGTAGGCTATTATACTTGAACATGTCCAGACCAGATTTAGCACTGACAGCATATACTAACTTCTTATATTCTACATACCTCCTTATTGTCACCCGTCTTCTCAGCCGGCTCCTCAAGTTGCGTCCCCTTTTCAGAGTTATTTACCTTATAAAATTAATTAACCAATCAAAGGCATGGCTGCTGGAAAAAACAAATGCAGAGGTTCAAAATGGTTAAGTCGTATTTACCTTATCGGCTTGAGGTATCAAAACCTCAGCAGCATTAGGTACCTCACCCGTCTCCTCAAGTTGCGTCCCCTTTTCCGACTCATTTACCTAATAAAATAAACCAATCAAAGGCATGGCTGCTAGAAAGAACAAATGCAGAAAAAAAAAATCATATTTACCTTATCGGCTTGAGGTATTAAAACCTCGACAGCAGTAGGTACCTCACCCATCTTCTCAGCCGTCTCCTCATGTATTGGCAAGGTAGTAGTGTCTGCCTCTTGACAAATCTGTTGCACTACCTCACCCTTTTTAATGACATCCTCCATCATCTTCAATTCTTCTTCGGAAGGCTTGCCTCCAGAATTCATCTTCAGTATCACGGAGGCCAATAACTGAACCTGCACGCCCAAAATGTAGAATCAGCAATTTGTTAAAACAATAACATGTGAATTTTAAATGACAATAACAAATGGTATACGTACCATGTCAGCCTTCCCCTTATTTTTCTTCTTCTTGTTCGAGCTAGTTGTCCCATAATATTTCGTGACTCCGACATGTAATGGGACGCCCCTCAATCGACCTGGATGCTCGGGACGGCCGATCGCTCTAGCAAGAACGTCGTCACGACCACTCGGAGTGAATTTCCCTTCCGCAACCTCCTTCAGAACATTCTCCTATAATATATTAAATAAACTTAATTTAATTTTTGTTACTAAAATAAATAGATAGTTAGACATACAAGAATTGAACAATAAAGTTATTAAAAACCCGTCTTAATAAAAATAATACTTACTATGTTGGCCAAGACTTCCTGATCATATTCGTTACATGTTCGGGATCCTTTAGGCGTGTGCCCTTCTTTATAAGTTACGTGCCGATTCAAGTCGGTCACACCTTTTGACACCTACACGTTAACTCAAAAATAATATATGTATACATGTATATCAAGTCCAAGTATGATTAAAAAAATCTAATATATAGATGCTACTTACGAGATTTTCTTCTATCAATCTGTAACCGCCTCGAGAACCATAATATACCCCCCGCTTCTGTGAGATGTTAGCACGATTTCTGGCGCTAACGCTCTTCAAATCATATAAAATCGCAAGTAGATGAGACAATTAGAAAATTATAGATACAAGTAGAGTTTTAGAAAAATGTAACCTGAAACTTTTAGAAAAATGTAACCTTAAGTAGAGTTTTACAAAAATGTAAACATATGACATGGATACTTAACCTGAAACTTTTCAGTAGCTCGTTTCGCCTTATAATTATCCCATTGTTGCTGAGTGATGTTGGGGTACTTTGTCGGTGGGCTCTTATGCATCTGCCCCGTCTCCTTGTCGACATACAAGTGTAATTTGGCAAGGTCACACCTCCACTGCCTTAAGACTGCCGCTGCCTTACGTAATAGATACTTATCATGGCAGTCTGGAATATCGAAAGCTTCCTGCATCATCATCATATATACTAATAAGTGGCTGTCTAATATCATACCTTTATACGAACCTTTATACGGCTTCCTGCCTTATGTAATAGTAACTTATGCAAAATAAAATGGTGTTTAGCTAAAGATATTATCATACCTTTATACGTTTCAAAAGTAAGTTCTGCAATGAAGGATTTATATTCCTGAAATCATCTAAATCAATAGGCACAAACTGTTTGGTTGTAACTCCAATCCAAGTGGATAAATGGCTAGCATTTGGACCAGTAGGAACACCTTTCACACTCCATTTTATTTCCATCGGCGTTTTTGCCGCTATAGCTGCAAGGGCTGCAGAGCACTTAGAAGCACCCCTCTCACCAGGCTTATCCCCCTTATCATTGTTTTCTACTCTTTTCCGTTTTTCACCCATGATAATCCTAAGACACTAAGACCTTCAAAAGAAATGAAATAGTAACGGAACATAGTCATGCATACAGCGATTCTAAAACCCTAAGACCTTAAAATGAATGAAATAGTAACTGAACAAATAAAGAGTCATGCAGAGATTCTAAAACTCTAAAAACTTAGAAAGGAATGAAACTAGATGATAAAGAGAACGCTAAATAGAAAATGAAAACAAAAAGATGAACTTCAATCTTAAAACCCTAAAGACGAAACACAAAAATTACCTGATAAAGAAAATGAGAACAGGGTGATGATAAAGAGAACAGGATGATGATCACGAGTACGAGGAGGATGATGATGATAATAAACAAAAAGATTTGTGTTGTAAACGAGGATGATTGTAAACGAGGATGATGATGATGATAATGTACGTGTGTAAAATTTACTCTATAGGATTGTAAATTATTTTTTATTAAGAGAAACTAAAGGGTTTATTAAGAGAAACTATTGACAACGGTTATCCTATAAACCACCGTTGTTATAGAGTAATAACAACGGTTAAATCACACCCGTTGTAGAAAGTTATAACACTAAGACAACGGTTTATTTATTATAAACCGTTGTTGAAAGTAATAACAACGGTGAAATTCTAAAACACCGTTTTTATAGATTATGTATATTTTTTTAATTTTTCAGATACGCGCGCGCGGTATTAAAATTTGAGGCACGAAATAAACTCATTAACTTTGCTCTAAATTAATTTATTTAACTTTGCTCTAAATTTAATTTAATTTATTTTACTTTGCTCTAAATTTTATATTATAGGCGTAAGTTACGTTTAAGTATTAGCTCGGATCGGGTTTGGCCTGGGAATCAATTCTAATCGGGTTAGATTCGGCGGGTTTGTAATTAATAACTTTATCGATCGGGTTAGTTATTAATTATTTTTAGTTTTTGGTTCAATTACTATCGAAGCGAGCTGATGAGGGTCCTTTCGGCTTTCAATTCGTGCCTGTTTCGGGAATGATTATAATTGGGCGGGTCGTCGATAATTTCCGGGTCAAGCGGATGTGG
>JAIUZE010005298.1:0-19161 GCA_022085475.1 Heliosperma pusillum
TATGACAAAACCTTCGCCCCAGTCGCCATGCTTCGATCCATAAGGATTATCTTAGCGGTTGCCGCATTTCATAATTATGAGATTTGGCAAATGGATGTCAAAACCGCCTTCTTGAATGGAATTCTAGAAGAGGAAGTGTACATGACACAACCTGAAGGTTTTGTGGATCCATAAAACCCTAAGAAGGTATGCAAACTTAAGAGATCCATCTATGGTCTTAAACAAGCATCCAGGAGTTGGAATCATCGTTTCGATCATGTAATTAAACAAAATGGTTTCACTCGAAGTGTCGAGGAACCGTGTTTATACATGAAGTTTAGTGGGAGTAAAGTACCTTTTCTAGTCTTGTATGTAGATGACATACTACTCATTGGGAATGATATTCCAATGCTCACTTCTGTAAAGGAGTGGCTAGGAATACATTTACAAATGAAAGACTTAGGAGAGGCCCAGCGCATCTTAGGTATCCGGATCTATAGGGATAGATCTAAAAGGATACTAGCATTAAGTCAAGAGACTATCAATCATGTATGCTATGATGTTCACTCGTCCCGACGTTGCATATGCTTTGAGCATGACAAGTCGTTACCAAGCATAGCCGTAAAGAAGATCCTTAAGTACTTAAGAAGGACCAAGGATTCGTTCTTAGTGTATGGAGGCGAGACTGAGTTACGTGTAAAGGTTACACAGATGCCAGTTTCCAAACAGATCGGGATGATATAAAATCCCAATCCGGCTACGTTTATATGATGAATGGAGTAGCTGTTTGCTAGAAGAGTTTCAAGCAAAGCGTTACAGCGGATTCTACAACAGAAGCAGAGTACCTTGCAGCGTCTGAAGCTGCAAAGGAAAGCTGTGTGGATTCGGCAATTTTTGGAAGGACTATCAGTAGTCCCTACTGCCAAAGATCCTATCACAATTTATTGTGATAACAGTGGGGCTATTTTTCAGGCAAAAGAGCCCAAGTCTAGTAACAAGTCTAGACATGTACTTAGGAAATATCATGTAATTAGAGATTACGTGGACAGAAAGGAAATTGACATTTGTAAGGTTGGGACAGATGACAACATTGCTGATCCTTTAACCAAGCCTTTATCAAAGGCTAAGCATGATGGTCATGTCGTCACAATGGGATTGAGACGTGTGCCAGAATTCCTTTAGATTATGTAATATGTAATAATTGAATGTTGTATTAATTATTTCATATATGATAATGGCATTTATTGTTCGAGTTTTATTTTAAACTCTTTTATTTATTTAGTTTGACTAAATTTAATACTTTGTTTATCCGAATAGATTGTTGGACCCTATTCAAGTGAATAGGACGAACTTAGTATTTTGTCCCTAGTCACTCAAATGAGGTGACGTCTCGAAATGACTAGATTGTAAGTCGATCGATGGTTGGTTCAGCACCATGGGGTCATGGAGATGACTGGTCGTTTACATAGACAGACTGTATGACACTCTGTCGGACAGTGACATGATAGAGACCCTTAAATCAATTATTTGATGCCTGGTCGTGGAAGGGTCTTCTATCTTATTCCTATAAGTCGATTCTTTTTACTGGCGACCGTCTATCTGAGTCGGTGCAGTTTCCGATTGGTTTTGGTTGATGTTCTAGGTCGTGCCGTAAAAGGAGGCCGATGGACTTCTTCTGGATCATGGTGATCTGCATCATACAGAGTAGATGGATCAACAGGAATTGTCCACCCACGTTGGGTAAAAACATCTTTAGGCCACTCGAGGAGAAGTTACTGTAAATGCGTGGCCACGCTCGGAAAGAGATCTATGGTAGATTTTCCGGTCAGACAGTTACTCTCCCTATCGAGAAAACCACTCTAGATATTGTCAATCGCAAGTGCGACCTGGAAGACACCTTGCGTTGAGTGGGAGATGTGATAAAGAGACAAGAGAATCGGTGACGCACACTTGTGTCAGACAAGTGGGAGATTGTTGGAGTAGGTGTCCTCCACAATAGTGCGCCACATAATAAATCTTATTAAGGAATATAATTGGGATATTTATTGACTATATATATGATTAGTCAGTTGATTAACGTAAATCAATAACGGTTGGCTGACTAGAGTTTGACGTTATTGTCGTTTGACGGCGGTGATCAACTGATCCCTTTCGGTCACACCTAAAGGATGAAATCCAAATAGTAACTAATTATTTGTATACGATACAGTTAATTAGTACATTACATATATTCGATATGTACGAGAGTTAATTATTAGAAAATGAGTTAAGAACTCAAATTCGATTAAGCTTATTTTTCAATTATGCGATAATTGACTAATAAATTTATATCTTATTTTAATACGATTAAATAAGATTTAACTTAGTAATTAATCGTTAAATTACTAAATTAGTTGAGGTTTTGAGATAGAGGTAATTAGTTAATTATATTTACAAGGAGTTGTAAAATAAATTAACTAAGCATTGTGGGACCCATTATATATTGATATAATGGTAAAATATTACTTAAAATGTTAAGTACATATTATTTATTTAATTGAGTCATATAATTGTTATATGATCAAATTAACACTTAATTATACAAGATAATTAACCATATGA
Organism: Heliosperma pusillum; assembly: GCA_022085475.1. Lineage (NCBI taxonomy): Eukaryota > Viridiplantae > Streptophyta > Magnoliopsida > Caryophyllales > Caryophyllaceae > Heliosperma > Heliosperma pusillum. The sequence goes on from JAIUZE010005298.1 coordinate 2,581, forward strand.
TCAATAAGTATTTGTAAGACAAATATCAAAAATCAAAATGGACCAAACTAAGGCCATTGTGGCCGGTTGGCTAGTAGTTACATGGTGATGATTTTGTTCTTATTTTTACTCTTTAGTTACTTTATGAAAGTGACATAACAAGTAGTAAACAATCATCACTTGTTCTACAACACTCCACTCTAATGCATGTGATCAAATTATGCAAAATAAGAGTCCTTATTTGGACAATTTGGACCGGCCAAATGGCCTATAAAATGAGCATGTGTGTTCATTTTATACTTACTTCATTTTGTGCTTTGTTTTCCTTACTTCTCTCAAAACCTCATATTCTTACTAAAACTCTCAAACACTAATATTTACTAAGTATTACTAGTGTAGTAATATAGTCATAATATTAGTAGAATAATATCTATCTTATTATCTAGTTAATAATAAGGGTAGATTATTTGGGTTAATCTTGGTGCAACTTAGAGGAGATCTTCTACCTTGGAGATTATTTGTGTTCATCCATATTATTAGCTCAAGAACAACAAGAAGGAGTTCTTGTTGTGCCCTTATAATTTCCATATCAATGTGAGGAAATTTCTTCTCTTATATAAATGTCTTTATATTTACATGCTTGTTACATAGATCATTAAATACTAAATTAACAAGTAATTTAGCAACTAATTAGAGGAGTCTAATTAAGGTCTATGGACTTACAGATTGGGTATCATCGTGGTTGGGACGGTTACGATTGTTGGAGTAGGTGTCCTCCACAATAGTGCGCCACATAATAAATCTTATTAAGAAATATAATTGGGATATTTATTGACTATATATATGATTAGTCAGTTGATTAACGTAAATCAATAACGGTTGGCTAACTAGAGTTTGACGTTATTGTCGTTTGACGGCGGTGATCAACTATTCCCTTTCAGTCACACCTAAAGGATGAAATCCAAATAGTAACTAATTATTTGTATACGATACAGTTAATTAGTACATTACATATATTCGATATGTACGAGAGTTAATTGTTAGAAATTGAGTTAAGAACTCAAATTCGATTAAACTTATTTTTCAATTATGCGATAATTGACTAATAAATTTATATCTTATTTTAATACGATTAAATAAGATTTAACTTAGTAATTAATCGTTAAATTACTAAATTAGTTGAGGTTTTGAGATAGAGGTAATTAGTTAATTATATTTACAAGGAGTTGTAAAATAAATTAACTAAGCATTGTGGGACCCATTATATATTGATATAATGGTAAAATATTACTTAAAATGTTAAGTACATATTATTTATTTAATTGAGTCATATAATTGTTATATGATCAAATTAACACTTAATTATACAAGATAATTAACCATATGATCAATAAGTATTTGTGAGACAAATATCAAAAATCAAAATGGACCTAACTAACCAAAAGTGGCCGGTTATGATGTAGTTACAAGGGTGATGATTTTGTTCTTGTTGTAACTCTTTAGTTAGCTTTTGAAAGTGACATAACAAGTATAAAACAATCATCATCTTTTCTACAACACTCCACTCTAATGCATGTGATCAAATTGAACAAAATAATAGTCCAAATGTGGACTACATGGTCCGGCCAAATGGCCTATATAATGAGCATTTTGTGTTCATTTTATACTTACTTCATTTTGTGCAATTGTCATACTTCTCTCTAAAACTCTTCTTTTCACTATAAACTCTCAAATACTAATATTTACTAAGTATTACTAGTGTAGTAATATAGTCATAATATTAGTAGAATAATATCTATCTTATTATCTAGTTAATAATAAGTGTAGATTATTTGGATTAATCTTGGTGCAACTTAGAGGAGATCTTCTACTTTGGAGATTATTTGTGTTCATCCATATTATTAGCTCAAGAACAACAAGAAGGAGTTCTTGTTGTGCCCTTATATTTTCCATATCAATGTGAGGAAATTTCTTCCTTTATATAAATGTCTTTATATTTGCATGCATGTTACATAGATCATTAAATACTAAATTAACAAGTAATTTAGCAACTAATTAGAGGAGTCTAATTAAGGTCTATGGACTTTCAATTGGTATCAGAGCTAGCTTGTAGCATGCATTTCATTTTGGACATTTTTATTAAAGTTATAAGATAACTAATAAATCAAAGATTTTGAGTTAAAATACGATTCTGACGAAAATTTTTGGTGCATGTATACCTACTGACCTCAAAATGTTTGTGGTTACATTTCGTGATTTTAGGGATTAATTTGCTATTTATTTTGATTTTTGGCGTTTAAACCGAGTTAACATGCATTTTATGAGTTAAAAGTTAACTAAAAATAGTTGCATGTTGATTCTGGCCATGAAATTTTAATATTATCTCACATACATTTCTTACATATTGTATGTAAAATTTAGTGACGTTTACTTATGTATTGCATGTTCATTGATTTTTATACAATAAAAGTCGATAATATGAGATTCTAATGTTCATAAAAATGAAACGTCCATTTCTGGTCTTGAAAATTTTTTTTACATTTAGTATTCTGATGTTGATACTCTTGGTGAAATTTCAAAATTTGTTTCACTGTTTTACTATATCTAATGTTTTTATTTGGTAAAACCATCAAATACAAAGCTATTTGTTCATAAAATTAATTTAAATTTTTTGAGCAAATGTTTTTTATTTTTATAGTTCCTGGAAATCTTCCAGAATGTACAAAATTTTTGGTTTCAAATTTTATGATGTTTATATTTTATTTTGGTTTTATTTCATAATTGTTATGATTAAACCGTAATATTTAGCAAATGAAATCAAATCGATCTAATTAATGACCAACAAACTTAGTAGTGACTAATTTTGAGTTCTAAATCAGTTTAGTTAATTAGTTTGAATTTAAATGCGATTTAAATGTTGATAGTGATTTTTAATGGTTAAAAATCAATAAATCCCGGAAAACTCGAGCTACAATGAGCATGAATTGAATCTAGGACGATTTTGGCATGAATTTTTGCAAGCAATTTTATTTTATCTTATATTGCATGATGAAATGTCATTTATTTAATAATTTATGCAAAGTTTGTACTTAGTATGGCCTAGTTATCTTTTAATCGTTATTACCCGTAATGTAAGGGAATAACGGTTTGGTTGTAATTTTATTGCGATCTCGTATCGCCGGTTTGTATAATTTTAATAATTTCATTTCATAGAATAAATGTATAATAGGATTTTGTATATTTGTATATTTGTAATTATTTTTATGAAGACCGGTGATTCCCTCAAGACGGTGCCATTTTGGAAGGTGTTCCAAGTGAAGAGGCAAGGGACCAAGGAGTTGGTTTCCGAATTTGTAACTATCTAGTTAATTTTGATTAGCTAGGTGGCCATACTAGGATTTTATTGTTGCTTGATTGCTTGCTTTATTTCCGCTCATGCCAAAATCGTCACACATGCATTTATTTACCGTTATTGTCAATTCAACGTTATTCACAATTCACCGACTTAGTTCACTTATAGGGAATTAATAACTAAATTGACAAGATCTCTCACATGTTTAAAAAATTGAGATTAGCCTTACCAATTAATAACACCTATGAATCCCGTGTTCATTAGGGCTACCACGCTCGTGGGTCCCTTTTTACCTCGGGTAAGTAGGGTGATACGATCACAAGCTAAAATTGGATTGGACTCAACGAGATAAGCGTTATCTTGGGATTAGGAGATGGATTTAATTGAAATCCGTCAACCAAGAGTTCTAAGGGTAGAATTAGTCAAATAACGACTTACCATTTCTAGGTAAAAGTAGCATGCGATGACTATTTTTAATTAAAAAAATGGGTCTTGGAATCATTTATATAATTTAGTGAGAGGTCATTATATGAATGCTAAACTTGTTAAAATGTTTTTCAAGTAAATTAACAATGAATGTTTATATATTTCTTTTTGTTGTAGTTATCATATTCGCATAATGTCAACATCATCAATCGTTGCATCCATGGGTAAAGACTCATGGTTCAGGTCCGTCATGGACAAGTGTGTCCTTAAGGATGACGGAAGTAACTTCGTTGAATGGGAGTCAACGATCAAGAGCGCCGCGTTATCTGATAACGTGCTTCGCTACTTGGTTGAACAGCCCCCCACCGAACCCGCGCCTAGATCGTCCGCGGTGGTTCGGGCCGAATATGACCTTTATTTGAAGGTTGCTAATGACGTCAAGAATATCTTGATTTGGTCAATCTCACCCAAACTCAAACTCCAATTTATCTCTCTCAATGCATATGCTATATTCACGAGGATCACTTCGATGTTTTCGCAAGCCCCTCAAATTCTCCTATATGAGGCGATTACGAAATTCTTTGACACTAAGCTTCAAAGGGGCCAAAAATTTGTCCCACACGTGCTCAAAATGGTTGAGCACGCGGACACCTTAGAGCGTCTAAGGTGCACAATTCCGAAGAATTTGGTGGTGGGTAAGATCCTTCATTAACTCTCACCTAAGTTCACCCAATTTAGGGTGAACTATAACATGAATGGCATGGACAAGAGTTTCCATGAACTCCATGCACTCCTCACCCAAGCGGAGAGGGACATGGAGGCTAGTGGGAATGAACCCAAGGATGTTCTTTCCATGAAAATGAAGAACATGAACCTTGGGGTGAGGAAGGACAAGGGAAAGGGTAAGACTCTTTTTAAGAAATCCGGCAAGGGAAAGGCCAAGGTCTTTTATAAGGCCAAGCCCAAAGTCAACAAACACGCGGAGGCGGATTGCTATTATTGTAATGGCAAAGGGCATTGGAAACGCAATTGCCCCAAATACTTGAAAGACAAGAAGGACGGTTGTGTGACAACGTCAGGTAAAATTCTTTCATCACTCTATATGATAGATATTAACTTTGCTATTACATCTTCTTGGGTATTTGATACCGGTTGTGGTTCTCACCTTTGTAATCATGTACAGGGGCTGAAGGACGCGCAAGCACTAGCCAAGGGTGACGTGGACCTGCGCATGGGAAATGGAGCTAAGGTAGCCGCAGTTTCCGTGGGCACCTACGTTCTTCTTTTGCCTAATGGTTTAGAGTTTTATTTAAATAATTGCTATTATGTACCAACTATTACCAAGAACATTATCTCCATTTCCGTGTTAGACATGGAAGGTTTTTCATTTTGTATTAAGAACAACTGTTGTACTTTTTCACTTAATGAAATGGTTTATGGCGAGGCCATTTCTATTGGAGGTATTTATGTTCTAGATATTGCAAAAGAGGTCTATCATGTCGAAAACAAGAAGCTCAAAACAGGTGAACCTAATCAATCATACCTTTGGCATTGTCGTTTAGGGCACATAAACGAACGACGCATAAAGAGACTTGTTTCATCCAAATTACTCAAACCATTCGATTACGAATCTTATGGCGTATGCGAATCTTGTCTTCTAGGCAAGATGACTCGTGCTCCTTTTACGGGAAAAGGGACACGAGCAAGTGAAGTATTAGGACTTATACACACGGATGTATGCGGTCCAATGACTATCCGAGCTAGAGGGGGTTATCACTACTTCATTACTTTTACCGACGACTTGAGTAGATATGGATATGTCTACTTGATGAGGCATAAAAGTGATGCTTTTGAAAAGTTCAAAGAATTTCAAAAGGAAGTAGAAAACCAATTGAATAAAAAGATTAAAACCCTACGATCCGATCGTGGTGGTGAATACTTGAACCATGAATTTGATTTCACACCTAAAAGTTGTTGTATAGTATGACAATGAACTCCTTCTGGAACACCTCAATTAAACGTTGTAGCCCGAAAGGAGAAGAATCGAACTTTAGTAATTAAGATATGGTTTCGATCTATGATGATTCTAACTGAGCTTCATGATTAGTTGTGGGGTTTTTGCTAGCTTAGCTTGCAATCATTTTTCCATTCACTAAACGAATCCCGACTAAAGCGGCAAACAAGACTCCATCTGAGATATGGACAGGAAAAGTTCCTTATTTGTCATTTATGAGAATTTGGGGATGCGAGGCTTTTGTTAAGAATAAGTCTGACGATAAACTCGCACCCAAATCTGACAAATGTCTTTTTGTAGGATATCCCAAGGAATCACGTGCTTATTACTTCTACAATAAACACGAGGACAAAGTGTTTGTGTCTCGTGATGCAGTCTTTTTAGAAAATGATTTTATTTCTAAAAGACAGAGTGGGAGAAAATTTGAACTTGATGAAGTCAAAGAGCCACAAACCGAAAGGGACGACGAGGAAAACGTTCCCTCTTCGTCTGACATGGTCATTATTCCTTCGGACCTAGGAGGTCAAGCAGAATTAGTCATCAACCGGATAGATACCTTGGTATTATAGAGGAAGGTGATGACTATAATGTGTTACATTTTGAAACTAACGAACCTACTACCTGAAAGTCCTAGACCTCTAATTAGACTCCTCTAATTAGTTCATTAAATTACATTAACTTAATGATTTAGGATCTAGTTATCATGCATGCAAATATAAAAGCATAAAAGAAAAGATAAGACGAAAACACCCTTACATTGGGAATTTTCGGTTCAATATGGGCACAATAAGAGCTCCTTCTTATTGTTCTTGAGCATGAAATTAATAGATGATCCTCCATAAAACAACCTCCAAAGTAGAAGGTCTCCTTCTAGTTGCACTCAAGATTAAACCCAAATAATCTTACCTTATTATTAACTAGATAATAAGTAAGACAAAATACTACTAATATTATTGTATTACTACACTAGTAATATGTAGAGAATATTAGTGTATAAGAGAGTTTAGAGAGAAGTTGAGTTTAGAAAGAGAAGTAAAAATTAGCAAAATGAAGTAAGTGTAAAAATGAACAACTATTGTTCATTATATGGCACCTATGGCCGGACCACCCAAGTCCAAATGGCCTCTTATTTTGTTTAATTTTATTCACATGCAATAAGGTGGAGTGTAGGAAATGTTAGTATGATTAAAGCATGTAGGTAATGTCACCATCAAAAAGGAGAATTGTGTAAGAAAAAAAGAACAAAATCATTTCTTCCTACACATGCCATAACCGGCCACATGTGGCTTATTATGGTCTATTTTGATTTTTGATATTTGTCCCACAAATACTTATTAATCATATGCTTAATTATCTTGTATAATTAAGTGTTAATTTGATCATATAACAATTATATGACACAAATAAATAAATAATATGTACTTAACTTTTAAGTAGTATTTTACCATTATATCAATATATAATTGGTCCCACAATGCTTAGTTAATTTATTTTACAACTCCTTGTAAATATAATTAACTAATTACCTCTACCTCAAAATATATGCATAACCTCAACTAATTTCATGAATTAACGATTAATCATTAATTAAAATCTTATTTATCTTATTAAAATAAGACGTAAAATTTATTCAGTCAGTTATCGTATAATTGACTAATAAACTTAAGTGGAATGAGTTCCTAACTCAATTTCCAATAAATAACTCTCGTAACTAAACGTACATATCAAATATATGTAATGCGCTAATTAAACTGTATCGTATACAAATAATTAGTATTCTATTTGGGTCTCATCCTATAGGTGTGACCTAAAGGGATCAGTTGATTACCGCCGTCATACGACAATAACGTCAAACTCTAGTCAGCCAAGCGTTACCGATTTACGTTAATCAGCTGACGTGGAGTATCAAAATATACTAATCATGCCACGTATATTCCAAATGAGATTTATTATATAAATGCACTATTGTGGAGGACACTTGGTCCAACAATCTCCCACTTGTCCGATACAAGTTGTGCATGTAGCAACACTATTGCGGAGGACTCCTACTCTAACAATATCTCCCACTTGTCTCGACAAGTTGTGTGTTACCGATTCTCTTGTCTCTTTTGTTTCACATCCTCCCACTCATTGCAAGGTGTCTTACAGGTCGCACTTGCAATTGAAATTATAAATAGAGTGGTTTTCTCGATCTGGGAGAGTAACAGTCTGACCGGAAAATCTACCAGAGATCTCTTCCGACCGTGGCCACGCATTTCTAGTCACTACTCATCGAGTGGCCCGAAGATGTTAATTGTGACAACCCTCGCGAATGCGGAAATATAAAACATACAAGCATGTGAATTATATAGCGGAAATATGAAGTTTTTAAAAATTTTATACATGCAAGAAGAATAATAACGAGGAGTGTCAAATATTCCAAACCCAATACGACAATAAAATACAACAAGAACGAAGTCCTCCTCTCCAATGTTAACAACGGTAAAAGTTTTTTTACAAACAGCTAAAATCGTCAGTGTGTTTTCAATCCAGGGACAACGCCCGCTAGCTCACACCCGAACCCAAAATATAAAGCAAAAAGCCATCCATGCAAGCAACCTGTTCATCCATGAACAACATGAACGCCACAATCAGTGGGGAGTAACTCCGGGTTCTCCCAGCCATATCACATTAAACGTACATAAAAGGAAATACAAAAGTAGAAGCATGCATATATAGATATACATATGAAATACGATAAGGATAGATAGGCAATTCAATATATAATGATAAGAGCATATGAAGTACAAGTCCGAATCCATCATGTTATACAAAGACTCGGGGAAGACACTCTTAGGCAACCGAATACGCTCACTAGGGCTTGCATCTCCCCGTTAGCGGTATAAGTTTGATAAGATTGAGACTCGACAAACAAACCATGCCAAGTCATGCAATGACCATGAATAATCAATCATGTAATCACGCATCCACACATAACAATACAATGACGACCTCTCTCACGGTAAATGAAACGCACTAGCACCGTGTACATGGCAAGTATGATTAACAGGCATCCACGGGAGAAAAGCATTCCCTGAACGCATACACGACGACATTTCGTATATGTAGACTAATTTCCTCCTGGTAGGACGACGATAATAATACGGTTCCTAATCTAAATCTGGCCCGACTCTCGGAATAACCATTTTCCGATTCGACAAGCGATGATATTTCGCATCCAAGACTCGGTCAATCATTGACGCCGAGTACCCCAAATTCGGTAGAATAATTCACGAAAGAGGCGGAAAAGAGCTTGAGCCACATAACAAGCGGTACGCTACATGCAAATAACACCACCTCGCAAGTACACAACATTTGACGGCCGGGTCGATCAACGCAAAGCGTTTGCCTCCCAACAACGTTGTCGTATGCCCACTAACACATGCAATTAAGCAGTAGGATACATCCCCGTTCCGACATTCCAGCCTTATGAACGTGGAGGTAGCCAAGGGAATGAGAGTACAAAGCACATGACAAAATAGTGCTCAAACCGTATCATTTGTAAAAACCGACTCAAAGTGGGACATATCAAAAACCGTCACAAAACATGTGATTAGGGAATTATATAAACTTAACTATGATAAAAATGAATCAATACATGTTACATAAGCATTAGAACAAGTTTATGAAGCATAATGAATAAAAACATAGATCACCTCTCCAAAACAACGTTGTTTGGAAACCAACTAAAACAAGGGTCCACTTCAAACGGTCATAACTAGAGTTCTAGACATGAAAATGCATAAATTCGAAATGGAGGTGATAGCTAATTCTCTTAAGGTTCCAACGGGATGTCACAAGCCCAAAACAAGCAAGTAACGAAGGAGATATGATCATTTTACGAAAAGGGGTCAGTGCAGGAAAACGGCAGTCGGCAGCGAGTAACGCTGCCAGCGCCCCACGACGCAGCCAGCGTCCCACGACGCAGCCAGCGTCCTTCACGGGATTCAGGAACGATCAAATCCCAACAAGTTTCCAACAACAAAAATCCTCATTTATCATCACAAACCATCAATTCTCATATCAATTAACAACTAACAACATCCATCAACAACAACACAAGTCCTAAGCATACTAACCATAATCTAAATACGATTACTAGCCTAGAAAACACATAAAACACGTAAATGATATTGAGTAACCTTTCACCGTTATCTTTTCACGTCTTCAATCAATTTCTAAGCCTTCCTAGTCTCCACCTACAATTGGATAATAAAAGATGAATATAATTCACCTTTGAGAAAGACGGATAAATTGAAAAGCGAGAAAGACGGTAATTTTATTACCAATACGGATAGAGGAAGATGAGAGGGGAAGAATAAGACGAACTTACGTGAATTTAAGCAAGAAATGAATGAGATAAGACGATTCAAAGATTGGATCAAAATGGAGGCAAAGTTTTGGTTTGGGTTTCTTAGTGATGAAGTAATGTTGAGTTGTGAGAATGAAATAGGTTAAAGAGGGGTAGTATGAGATGTATAAGGAAAAGTCAAGAAAAAGTCAAAGTCGCCTTAAGACGGGATTCACATGGAATCTCGCGGAAATTCCAAATACGAACTCGGAAATTCTAAATTCGACTCGGAAAATTAAATTTACGATTAAAACTAAATTTCATTGAAAACTATCCGTAAAATATTTTCACTATAAAAATAGGGTACATTTACGGGTGTTACATTAATACCCAATGTGGGTGGACAATTCCTGTTGACCCATCTTACACTGTATGATGCAGATCACCATGACCCAGAAGATGTCCATCGGCCTCCTTTCACGGCACGACCTAGGACAAATACCAAAGTTAATCGGAAACTACACCGACTCAGGTAAATGGTCGCCAGTCTAAAGAATCGACTCATAGGAATAAAATAGAAATCCCCGCCACGACCAGGCTGCAACAATTTTGATAAGGGACTATATTATGGTCACTGCCCGTCAGAGTGTCTCCACAGTCTGCCTTTATATTAACCAAAATTCAAGGGATATGACTTAGAGAAACTCCCCTACAGCAAGGCACAAGAGAAGGGACTCAAAGTCTAGTTTTGAGACAGGTTTAAAGTGTTACAGCAAAGCACAAACACCCTAGACTAGGCTCAAACAGCAAGCAAGTTAACCACAGCAAGTCACAGATATAACTTGACTCACAAGACAAGACACTGATCAAACACCTTGAAGATGTATCAGGCTTGGTTCAAACTACAGCTCTTAGCACAAGTTTGATAGATTTGAGGGATTTCTCAAAGTTAATTCATTCATAAAAGTCTGCCTTTCAACAACATACAAAGACCCCCTTATATAGGGAGGCTGATATCTTGTGAACCATTGGATGTATAGATCATCCAAGGGCCAGCTTAGGATCTAAACTACTACAACTGACACTAATTAAGAGCCTTACAATAGGACGAGCTCAACAACTATAAAGTACAGACACAAGACACAAAGAACAGAATGAACAAAAAGTAAATAAAGCAGTTTTGGAGTTTTCCTGAAATGGAAATCTGTTGTTCTTGTTGTCTTGTTGCTTTCCCTGGATATGTTGCTGCTCCTTGGGACTCTCTACTCTTATTAGAACTTAGATAAGACCTGCCTTGGACGAGGACAAGTTGACTTAAGCAAAAGGAAACCACAATCTGACTTGTACCTTCTCTGTTTTAATGTTTACTGGACTCTAGCTTGGGGTGCTTGTTACTTGTGTTTTTTGCTAGACTTAAAGAGGGGTTATCCTGGGCAAACTTGTAGCTTGGGGGGTTGGCTTGATGGTAGGCCATGGTGGGGGTGGTTGAGATGCCCTGGTGTACCTCATTGGTGCAGGGTTTGCTGATGGGTCTGCCTGGTTCTGGATGGCATTGTTTCTATCTTGGGTGGGAAATGTGGACTGAGTTGGGGCTTGACATGGCTTGCTGAGCCCTGGACTATCTTCCTCAATGTCTTGGCTTGGCCTGGCTTAAGTTTGGCCTGTCATGGCTTGCTGTTTGGACCTTGTGACTCGAGCTTCCATCTGAGGGGATCTTGGGGTCAGGCTTGTCTTGTTTGTTACTTGTGTTTTTGCTAGATCATCAAGGCCCCTTGGGTAAGCTCCTGCTGCAGCCTCCCCAGGTTGAAAAGGGCTTGACCTCAAGCTTGTGTCTTCCTCCCCCACAGAGTCTTCAAAGAAGGGACTAAGATCTCCAACATTGAATGTTCCATGCACTGCATACTCTCCTGGTAGATCAATTCTGTAGGCATTAGGACCTATCTTCTCTATGACTTGAAAAGGACCATCTGCTCTTGGCTCTAGCTTATTCTTTCTCTTAGAAGGGAACCTTTCTTTCCTTAGGTTGATCCATACTAAATCTCCTGGTGCAAAGTCTTTCTTGATCTTAGGAACCTTGGCATTCTTTTTGTATAGATCATTGGTCTTCTCAATTTGTTTTCTGACTGATTCATGGAGTTTTAGCATTTGTTCCACCCTTTTCTTGACATCATAGTGGATCTCTGACCTGCACACATTAGACAAATTCAAAGGCATTAAGAGGTTAGTACCATAGACCACTTCAAAGAGGGAGTGGCATGTGGCTGCTGATGGAGCTCTATTGAAAAAGAACTCTGCTTGAGCTAGCTTTAAGTCCCAATCCTTAAGGGATCTGCTGACTATACACCTCAAGATCCTTCCCAAGGTCTTGTTGGTCACCTCAGTTTGTCCATCTGTTTGAGGATGATGGGAGGTACTAAACAACAACCTAGTGTTAAGCAGCTTCCACAATGTCCTCCAGAAATGACTCATAAACTTTGTGTCTCTGTCAGATACAATAGTTCTTGGAACTCCATGTAACCTCACCACCTCATCAAGGTATAGCTCTGCTACACTCACAGCATCCTCAGTTTTCTTACAGGCAATGAAATGTGCCATCTTGCTGAACCTATCCACAACCACCATGATAGAATCTTTCCCTCTTGTTGTCCTAGGCAATGCTACTATGAAATCCATGCTTACATCTTCCCAAGGCCTACATGGGACAGGTAGGGGGGTGTAAGGCGCTACTTGAAATGAACTCTTGGCCTTTTGACAAACTCCACATCTTCTGAGCACTATTTGGACCTCTCCCATCATCTTAGGCCAGTAGAATTGATCCTGCAATATGTCCACAGTTTTCTGAACCCCAAAGTGTCCTCCAAGGCCACTTCCATGCACTTCCTTGATCAATAGACTCCTATAAGACCCTCTGGGAACACAGAGCTTGTTTCCCTTGGACAGGAATCCATTTTGTAGAGTGTAGGGTGAATCAATGGTCTTTGTACCCTCTTTCTGTGCTATCCAATCTTCTGCAAAGTCTGGATCTTCTTGATACACGTCCTTCATGAACTCAAAGCCAAGAACCCTTTGCTCCATGGTTGATAGCAGAGTGTACCTCCTAGACAATGCATCAGCCACCACATTTTGTTTGCCCTCTTTATATTTGCTAGAAAAGGTGAATGACTGGAGGAACTCCACCCACTTAGCATGCCTATGACTGAGCTTATGCTGTCCTCCTATGTACTTCAATGCCTCATGATCAGAGTGTAAGACAAAAGGCTTGGGCTTCAGGTAATGACTCCAATGCCTCAGAGCTCTGACAAGAGCATATAATTCTTTGTCATATGTAGAATAGCTCAGCTTAGCTCCACTTAGCTTCTCACTGAAGTAATCTACAAGTTTCGTCTCTTGGATAAGGACAGCTCCAATTCCTACTCCACTTGCATCACATTCAACCTCAAATAGGCTGTTAAAGTCTGGCAACCTGAGGATAGGTGCACTGCACAAGAGTTTCTTCATGTGTTTGAAAGCCTGCAAAGCATTCTCAGTCCAAGTAACTCTCCCTTCTTCATGCATTCAGTGAGGGGTGCTGCAATGGTGCTGAAATTCTTAATGAATCTTCTGTAGAAGGATGCTAAGCGATGGAATCCTCTTACTTCTGTGATATTCCTGTGGGAAATCGGTATTACCACAATACAATTATTATAGGATTATAACGAAAAGTAATAACTTGATTATACTAGTCATAAACGAAAACAAGAATAAGAGTAAAGATTTAGAAATCAACCTCCGGTCCTAGCAATTGGCATAAAGAACAGAGATATCAAAGTAGATATCCTCCTAATCGTTGCACCCAAGACTGTATGAGAAATGCCCTTGTGTTGCTAGAAGTTTTCAAAAGTTACTGTTAATCTTTTGTTTTGAGTTTTTGTCAAAAGTTACTGTTAACTTTTGTCTCTGTGTGAATGATGGAGGCAGTAGTGAGAAATTAGGTTAGCAAAATAAAAATCTGAATTTTCTCTTCTTTTCTTATGTTTCTCACGGCACATTGTGGGTTTTATATGAGGAGATTTTTGTCTCCTCAAAATAACTACCCATTGAATAAAAACCAAGTGTATCTAGATACTTTCGTTTTTGTTCATTTTAGCTTCCAATATAATGTAATATATTATAATCGTCGTTTTTACATAGACCGACATTATAATACATCATTAATTATAAATATCCGTATATTTATAATTTGCCAATTAATTATAACGGTTTATGTTTAATTAGCTTACATTATATATCCAATTTACGAATTACAGTTAATTCGTCTCAGCTAACTTTATTTTAATCGTTATTAAATAATCTATCATCATCATTTTTTACTAACCTTTTAGTCAAATACATCGACTAACCTTTTAGTCGTATAAGGCATCAATATGACTATATTATTCATAGAATCACATCTCTCAGACACATCCTATAGGTGTGACTTATAGGGACCAGTTGATCACCGCCATAATAAAATGACAATAACGTCAAACTTCTAGCAAGGCAACCGTTATTGATAAACGTTAATCAACTGATTATTATACAAAGTATACCCTGTGAACCTACAGAGATTTATTTATGTTATTGCACTAACTGTGGAGGACACTGGCCCCAACAATCTCCCACTTGTCCGTACAAGTGTATGTGCGATAACCGATTCTCATATCCATAATAAATTTCTCCCACTCACTGTAAACCAATTTGCAAAGTCCGTATTCACAAAGGTCGTAGTTTACATGTGATCATATCAAGAGTGGTTTCCCCGCACTAGAGAGTAACCTTAACTGATAAACGAATCTTATTCGAGCATGGCCATGCATTTCAGTACACTCCTCGAGTGGCCTGATAATATCATGATCCTGACAATATAAGGTTGGATATGGTTCTTCAACTCGAATCTTGCAGATACAAGCGCAGTATGAAATGACCCAGTAAAAATCTACTTAGCCTCCTGTTACGGTCGACCATGAGAAAGAAACCACAGTCACCCAAAAACTGCCTTAATCTCAAGAGACAGTCGATAGTCAAAAGAATCGACTCTAGGAACACTATGGACGTCCTATCCACGACCTGGCACCTAATGTTCTGAAACATTTAGGACTCCATAACGTTGTCACAAAAATGTCCTGCGAGGTATCATTATAACTCGCATATGTGATCGATCAGTCAACTGTTTGACTTATGGCTTGTTGAACCCACCATCAATCGACTGCACAGAATAATTGCCAGAGTTATCAGCTCATGTAGGCGATTACGAACCAAAACAAATATAATGTAATTCAGTTCACTTTGTGGTGTTCAATGTTGTCAGTACAACCCACATGAAAAACAAAATATAAACAAAACGATGATTTTATTGATAGTTTTTATGAAAAAGATACAGGTGTCTAATCCATACAAAACAACTAATACAACTCAGGAACACGTTTGATTCCCAGGGAAATAACGTGCCCTTCATGTTTATCATATCTCAATGGTTTTGTGAGAGGATCTGCTACGTTATCATCCGTAGCAATCTTGTCTATCACTATCTCCCTTTGCTCCACGTAATCTCGGATCATGTGAGCCTTCCGTTGTACATGCCTAGACTTGTTGCTGGACTTAGGCTCCTTAGCCTGGAAGATGGCACCACTATTATCCCAATAGATGGTGATCGGGTCATCTGAACTAGGAACTACAGTTAGTCCCTGTAAGAATTGATCGCATCCATATAGCTTCCTCCATCCTCTGAAGCAGCATAGTACTCGGACTCAGTCTAGAATCTTCTAGAAAACACTTTTGGTTTGGGGCTTTTTTTCCAGCTGACCGCAGCGCCATTAAGAGTAAAAACAAAATCCAGACTGAATATTTTCGAGTCATCATCTCGACCGTTTGGGAAGCTAGCATCTGCGTACCGATTGCCATATCTCAGGTGTCACCTCATAAGTCAATACCCAATCCTTAGTCCTCCGTAGGTACTTAAGGATATTCTTAATAGCCATCCAGTGTGTTTCACCTGGATTGCCTTGGTACCGACTCGTCATACTCAATGCATATGCCACGTCTGGACTTGTGCATATCATGGCATACATGATCGATCCTATAGCTGATGCATAAGGAACCCGACTCATGCGCTCGACCTCTTCCGATGTCTTTGGTGCCTGAGCTTTACTCAACTGCATCCCAGAAATCAGTGGAAGGTTCCCCTTCTTGGAGTTGGTCATGCTGAACCTCTCAAGAATCTTATCTATATAAGACTCCTGACTGAGGGATAACATCCGTCGTGATCTATCTCTGTAGATACGGATCCCCAAATTTCTTTGTGCCTTGCCCAGATCTTTCATCTGGAAATGGTTCTTTAACCAAACTTTTACCGAAGTTAAGAGAGGTATGTCATTCCCAATCAAGAGTATGTCATCAACATACAATATTAGGAAGACAATCTTGCTCCCACTCGACTTGATATATAAGCATGTTTCCTCGACC
>JAIUZE010005299.1:0-19550 GCA_022085475.1 Heliosperma pusillum
GAATTAGGATCAAGTGAGTTCACCCTATCTTTTTGAGTCCGTGAGTCCTAGCCTCAACCGTCAGATCAAGAAGATTGAATGGCTGAGATCACACACCCTAAAGTAAGGGTATTTTCGACATTTAACAACTTGACATATATACTTTCATATGCACCAATTTATTCAGTCTCTTTTATTCACTTTCTCTCTCTACTCTCTCTCTTCACAATCTTTTTCCTCTTCTCCTGCACTTTTCTTTTGACCTAATTATTCTTCATCAAATCTTTTTCTTCTCAAGCAAGCTACACAATATGATTTTGTTCATGCTTCTAACAATTGCAATGTCAGGTATGATTCACTCTATTTTTATTCTTATTTTCGTTTTTAATTGTTGCATTATTATTACTTATTTTCGTTTTAATTGATGTATGTATTGTTATCATCTCTTTTTGTATGCTTTCATCATCATTATTATTATTTTTCGTTTTAATTCTTCTTTTTGCGAGATTATGATTCCTATTGTGTTATTATATGTACTCTTATCTTTTCGTTTACTGTTCATCATTTATTCTTATATTTCTGTTTTTATAATCATTATATTTAGCATGATTTTTGTCCAGATTTGTGTTTACATTGAAGTATTATCGCTTAACAATTTTTGTATGCGTTCTCTTTGTTGTTTTTCTTCTTTTTTTGTAAATACATGTTATTGTTTACCTAATTAATGTAAATTAGTATCACACACTACTCTTAACAATATCACATGCTGAAATATATTGTAATACATTATGGTTTAATTAATTATATAAATTAGTATCACACGTCATTCTATATAGTATCACATCTTATTCTTGACAGTATCACAGTCTGAACAACATTGTAATCCAATTTGCTTTTTCATGTTAGAACCTATTGCTTCAGCATCTTTCTTATATTACATTTGTTCTTACTTCACAATGCATACAACCCGTTGCTGTATATGCTGAAAATCACCTTTATATTATTTTGACCCCCGAAAGTTTTATATTTCTACATTTTCTTTTGTCTTAAAGATGGTACTAAGTTTTTTTTGTTCTTTGTTTTTCCTTTTGCAGATTTCATCTCTTGCTGAGGTTGGTTAAGAGTTTGTATCCATGTTGAAGAAGTTTATAATACATCATCAACTGAGCATCATCTTTTTTAAGTCGTTTCTCTTCTAACGATAGATCTTTAATTTTTAGATATATCGTTCCAAGTCGTTACAATTGTGTATTATTTCTCCATTTTTAGGCAGCACGTACTATGTTACTCTATTGAGTTGTACATCTTAATTGAAAAATTATCCGAGTAGCTCATTAACAATATCATAATTTTTTTTAATGTTTGCTATTTATATTATGTTTTCATCACTTTTTTAATAAACAACTTATAATTATAGAAGTAACACGATTATTGGAAACTATGTCCCAGTTTATCAAAAATAATATCACATTTTATTGGGAACAATATCAGATGTTATGAAAAACAATATCACATGATTTGATCGACAATATCACAATATCATCTTCTGCCATTAACAATATCCCGATTTGTTAGTACCAATATCACCATATGCGACATATCTAGTGGACTGACTTTTGCAACCTCTTGATAATAATGTACTATAACTATTAAGAATGAATATCACATTCCAGCAAAAACAATATCACATTTACAGAGATTGTTTATACTCATTCCATTTTGTGATATTGGGAAATAGTATCACAACCACTAATAAAGAATATCACACTATACAAAAAACAATATCACAACCATTTATAAAGAATATCACACTAGACCAAAAAAAAATATCACACTTAAAAATATTGTTTTCACCCTTCCAAAATTGTGATATTAAGAAACCATATCACTACATACAAATCATAATATCATCACTTATAAACAATACCACAAAATACCAGTTGCGAAACTAGTTTATCACACTACCATTTACATTATATGTCATATCCTACAAACATTACATCAATGTACTTTCAATTAAAATTTTTTGCCAACATATTCCTGATAGTCATTTAAGTTGGTTCCTCCACCTCTACCTCTAGCCATATCACTTGCAATAGTCTTGTATCGTCTTGTTTAGTTTCGAGCTCTTATCCTCCATCATCATCATCATCATCATCATCATCATAATCATCATCATCATCAACATCATCATCATCATCATCATCTTGTCCACAATTAGCTACTCTATAAATCAAATGCAAACATCACATTATACAATATCGCATTATACAAACAACAATATCACAAGCATCGAAATACAATATCACATTAACAAAGATTGTTTTTTCTATCAACTTTCATTATCACAGGCAAGACATTTTTATAATTCAGTATCTAAACTCTTACGATCAATTTCTCAACTGGCAATGTCAAACAAATTCAATTTTATGATAAGAAAACATAATTTTCACAAATAAACAATATGAAACCCTAATTTTTGTGATGAAACTAATAAATACATCTAATACACAACTACAACGATAATCGATCATAGTAGTTAGTTCAATATGTTGATATAATCACAAAAAAAACGTTTGAAATCATGTATAAATAAGATCTTTAGAATCTAAAGCAAGAACATGAATTACCACAAATAGCTCAACAATTTGTTTGATATTTTCAAAATAATCTTATTAAGTTGTTTCAATGAAGCTTATATTCAATAATTTTCTAACCAAATTAACATCCATAATCAATTTAATAGCACATAAATTAAAATAAAACCGCAAGAATTAAAAAAAGAATAGATACGAATTTACCTCAAGGATTTAGGAGAGAAATCAACTCAGATTATTCAATAAAGTTGAAATGCATTTGAAATCAAGTAGAAAAACTATGATTTTCATAAGATTTTAGCAAGATGTGCTGTGAGTCTGATGTTTTCAATGTTAGGGTTTACTTGGTTCAACTTTTTGGAGAGAGAAAGAAAAAGGAATCTGAGGAAATATGAGAGTTTTGTTTACTCAACTTTGGCTCCTACGTGGCCTAATCTAAGCACTCTATTTATTTCAGATCAAACAACTGTTATTAGGACTCATGTACTCAAATATTTAGGTGGACTCACCGGATCCCACCTTTATACATATATATATATATATATATATATATATATATATATATATATATATATATATATATATATATAGAGAGAGAGAGAGAGAGAGAGAGAGATAGTCTGAATCCGGTGAGGTAGCTAATTATGGCGAGGCAACCTGCCTCACCAAACTTCTCACTGGACTGATACTATTTCGTTGGGTAGACTCAAGCCGTGTTTTTCATTGGGCTGACTCAAGTCGTGTTGTTCATTGGGATGACAATAATTAGGGCAGACAAACACTCTCTATCTTACGTAAACACCAAATACAAATTCTTGATTTCCACCAAACACCTTCTCTCTGCTTCTTCTTAAGAAAACACCATCAACATTCTTAATTTTAATCAATTTCTACACAATTGCTGCGATTCTACGAAATTGGGCGTCGATATTATCGAAACAACACACAAGAACGTGAGTTTATCAAAATTCAGAAGAAAATTTCAATTAATTTTCAGGTAATTTCATAATTTCATCAAAATTGAGCATATTCATAAAATCGTTGATTAATTTAGGATATAAGTTTCGATTTTCATCAAAATTTAACTTTTTTTATTAACCTCGTCATTTTTTATTATTTAAAACGTTGCTTTTGACGTTTTGCAGCTCTGATTGTTATGGAGATTGTAGATATTACAATTAATAGTTCTATTGAAACAGGTATATCGCGATTTTGCCGCTTTCATTTTAATTTTTGTGAATTTAAGACTAGGTGTTGGTGTTCAAGGTTTGTTGTGCAATAAAGACTTGATTTTGTGATCATTATAATACTTGCTACGTCTGTTTGTGAAAAATTTTCCTTCTTAAAGTAGGGCATATGTTTTTGAATCCTACAGCTAAGGTTTGTGAATGTGGGATCTTAGTTTGTGAAACTCCTATGAAAACTCTTATGAAAACGATTTGAACAATTTACGATCAAGTTTCACAAAATAAGATATAAGATTCACAAAATAGCCACTAGGATTCACAAATAAGACATGATTTTGCGAAACTTATAATAATCATTTCGTCATGTTGAGCATTTAATTACAGCTACGGTTCGTAAACCTTGACTTTTTGTGTTGTGAATCTTCGACCCAAGTTTGTGAAACTACTTGAAAATTAGGAATTTTATTTGTTAAAGGAGGGCATCAGTTTGTGAATCCTACAGTTAAGGTTTGTGAATATGGGATCTTAGTTTGTGAAACTAGCTCCTATGAAAACTCTCATGAATTTGTTTTTAACAATTTATGATCAAGTTTCACAAAATAAGATATAAGATTCACAAAATAGGCACTAGGATTCACAAAATAAGACATGGTTCTTGAATATGAGACGTGATTTTATGACTTTTTATTTTCTTAGGTGTTGATTCCAATGCGAACTCCAACAGAGAGGATAATATTTCTGTTAATGCTCGTGTGGGTTCTGGTGAGGCTTCTGGTTCTAATGTTGGTTATGGTGAGGGTGTTGGTTCTGCTGAGGGTGGTGAGGGTTCTAACGTTGGTTCTGGTGAGGGTGGTGAGGGTTCTAATGTCTTAACAACCCCTACAGTACTCATTATGTCTCCTATTTTAAGTTACACACCGAGTGGCAGTGAGGAATGGATAAGTAGGGTTGAAGAGAAGTTTACACCTCTGATCGGCAAAAGATTTGTGAGCATAGAAAAAGCGATGAAGTTCTATGAAATTTATGCTCTTGCTTCTGGGTTTGAATCAAGAAAGTCTTCAACCAAGAGATCCCGAGATGGTGAGGTTCGGACAAAAGTCCTTCTTTGCCATCGTGAAGATTTTAATAAGAGGAAGAGACGCCCTATAATCGGTATAGTCGGTGCAAAAACTGACTCTACAGGTGGTGCAAAATCCAGTGCTAAATCTGGAGCTAAATCTGGTGCGAAATCAGGCGGAGGCGAAGATGAAGCTGAATGTTCTAGCAGGCAAATATTTACAAGAAACCAAAATAATTAAAAGGTGGGGTTGTAAAGAAATGATCAAATTCGTAGTCGAAGGAAAGGCGTACAAGGTTGAACAATTCCATGAGGCTCACAATCACAAATTGATTTCGGTTAAAGATAGGGAATTTCAGAAACTTGCCGAAAATCTGTCTGAGTATCATAAGCAAACTATAATCAATAATTCGGAGGCGAATGTTGGGGCTAGTAAAACATATTAGTTATGCAAGGAGCAAGCAGGGGGTTACGAGAATGTGGGAGGTTCACTTTTGCAATTCAATAATTTCCAACGAGATGTGAAGTGTTTTATAAAGGATAAGGATGCAGAAATGTTCGTGTCACGTTTCGAAACCCTCCGTGAAACGAAAGGGCTCCAATATGCGTATGAAACAGATTCAGATAATTGTCTGTCAAGGATTTTTTGGGCGGATGCAGAATCGATAAGATGTTACTCTATTTTTGGCGATGCAATTTCATTTGATTCTACTTATGGCACTAAAAAATATGGCATGAAATTCGAGCCTTTCACTGCATTGACAATCATAAAAAGTCAATAACCTTTGGAGCTACGCTTTTATCTCATGAAGACGATGATTCTTCCGTTTGGGTTTTTCAACAATTTCTGAAATCAATGGGTGGCAATGAACCAAACTACATAATCACCGACCAAGACCCATCATTAATTACATAATCACCATTTAGAAGTAGGATTAGCCGTAGCCGTAGGATTCATCACATAGATTAGCTGTAGGATTCACAAACTAAAAGGCCAAGTTTCACAAGGTCAAATCCTATTTTTAAAAACTAAGTTAATAGATTCACAATTCAAAAGTGTGAGATTCACAAACTGAGACCCTAGATTCACAAAAGTGCAAGTTGAGCTGCTTGTCTACTAAATAATTACCTACTTTTCCGAATCGTTTCTCTTATACAAATTGTTGCGGAATAAAACTTATACAAACTGTTGGAAACGAATGTCTACTAAATTGTGGATTTACAACTAATGATTAACACCGTCTGAATTGTCTTGATCCCACAGTCTTGATCCCTTGAACCCACCGTCTTGATCCCTTGATCCCACCAACACAACACAAAAACTTTAGGAAAAAACCTATACCAACAAAAAGAAGCAAGGATATACAATTAGTTAAAAAAAAAATATATACCAAAGTTATATATAAAAGGAAATGACATCACTTTTAAGACAAGAAATTTTTCAAAATATATATGTTTATGGTGATGAAAAAAACAAGTAGTAGGATTCACAAACCTTCGCTGTAGGATTCACAAACCTTAGCTGTAGGATTCACAAATTGATGTCTTACTTTAACAAAGAAAATTCCTATTTTTCAAGTAGTTTCACAAACTTGGGTCTAAAATTCACAACACAAAAAGCCAAGGTTCACAAACCTTAGCTGTAGGATTCACAAACAGATGCCCTACTTTAACAAAGAAAATTCTTATTTTCAAGGAATTTTAAAAACTTGAGTCTTACATTCACAACACAACAAGCCAAGTTTCACCAAAACTAACGGCTAACTTGAGTGCAGAACAATTGCCAATTGCTCTGTGCACCCGCCATTATCAACATACTATCAATAAGAAACAGATTTGCGCTTATCGCTTCATTTCGTGAAAAAGTATTGGTAATCGCTTAATTTTGTGCAAAACAAACCTAGAATAACGAAAGTGAACTTTTTAATGGCGAAAAATCAAGTAGATTAAGCTTAGAAGAATGAAAGTGATAATAATCTGGAAAAGAGGGAAAACAATATAGAAGTAGGATTTCAAGTTGAATATGCACAATTAACGAAATCACCATAGTAACTACAGAAAATCGAAAAGAGTACTTACAATAATATGTTAGAACGCGATGTCAGATCCGAGAATGCAGAAACGAAGGAGAAGTGAAGAAATCGGAAATTGAAGGTGACGACTACGACGACATAGAAGCAACAAACAATTGAGCTGAATATACGCACAAAATCTTCAATAAGTGAACTAGAATGAGTAAACTTTCAAATTAATAACAATAGAAATCAAAAACGGAAGCTCAATTAGAAAATTAACAAAGAATTTGGGAAAGAAATTTGTAAAGAGGAAAGCTATAAAAGATGATGAAAATCGTTCATAATAACCTAAATCGTTGAAGATGTTCATAGGAAATGGAGAACGGAGTCGTTGAAGGCGATAATGAACAAATGGCGAAGAATATGGCTACAAATATGTGAAATGTAGAAGATGAAGACTTCAGGGCAAGAGGAAATAGAAAGGAGGCTAGGGTAAATAAGAATTGATAGCGTTGAATTCATGTTTTAAGTATTGCAACGTGGCACAATCTGGTGTCTTAATTTCTTTTTAATTGGACGGTGCAGATGGGTCCAGCTGCCTCATCTTAAGGAGGGTGCCTCACATGATTCAATTCATATATATATATATATATATATATAGATAAGATTAAGAGAGTCCACCTCTTTTTTGTGAGTCCATGAGTCCTCATCCAAGCCATTGGTTTAAGAGGATGAGGGGCTGAGATTAAAACAAAATGAAAGGCCAAGATTGTGAGACACACTCAATCCAATCCTCATCAAACCCTAATACAAATACCCTTCCATCCTTCAATTTTTTTCATTTTCACATCCAACCACTCTCTCTCTACCTCCCTTCTCTCACAACAATCCTCTAAAAACATCTCACAAAAAAACCCTAAAAAAACCTCATCCAACCACTTACCCGCCGCCACCACCACTCTCCTCTCCTCCACCGTTCTCCTCTCCTTCCCCTTCCCTGGCCAAACCTTCCACAACCTCCCTCGCCACAGCCCTATCTGCCACCTGCCAACCCGTCTCCACCACCTCCGGCCTCCTTCCCCCACCACCGCCATATCCCGTCGCCGATCTCCTCCTCTGTCGCCGCCGTCCTCTTTCCACCACTCCTCACTGCTACGCCGCCAGCCCTACCGCCGCTTCCTACCCCTCTGCCGCCGCCTCCTCTATTCTTCTTCTCCTTTTTTTTATTTTGTTTTGTAGATTTGTACCACATCTTTAACTTTCATTATTTAGATGTCATTTTAATTTATTTTTATGTTTTTCTGTTTATTTTTAGAAGATCTCGTTTTTAAATTTGTAATGCTGTTTTTTTTAGTGATTGGTGGTGACAAAGGTGATGATTTTAATTTTTTTATTTATTTAAAAAACTCGTTTTTCTAAATCTCGTTTTTCTGTTTTTTAGATTTTTTTTGTGATTTTAGTGTGATTGATGGTGGTTTTAGACTGAAGTTACTCTATTTTGTACTGAAGTTACTCTATTTTGTACTGAAATTACTCTATTTTGGACTGAAATTACTCTATTTTGTATTGAAAAAAAAAATACTTTTTTTAATTGGATCTCGTTTTTTTCACAGTATTTTTTTTCCAAATTTGTTTTTTGTTATGTTTTTTTTAGATTTTTTTAATTTTTAATTTCGTATCTTTTTTTTTTTTAATTTTAGAGTTACACTATTAGTGACTGCAGTTACGCTATTAGTGACTGAAGTTACACTATTAGGGACTGAAGTTACACTATTAGGGACTGAAGTTACACTTAGTAAGGACTAAAGTTATCTAAACTTGTCTTAAAGTTACCCAAAAAATGACTAAAGTTATTATGGACTAAAGTTACCCAAAAAATGACTAAAGTTATCTAAACATGTCTTAAAGTTACACATATATGCCTTAGAATTTTTACAAATAAGGGTTGAAGTTCCCCTCATAAATACTAAAGTTACACTCATAAAGAGGTTAGAATTGTTGGAGTAAGTGTCCTCAACAATAGTGCGATCACATAATTAAATCTCGATAATAAGAATACAAAAGGGATGATGAATATTATAGTCAACTGGTCAACATAAATCGGTAACGATTGGCTCAATTGAGTTTGACGTTACTGTCGTATGACGGTGGTGATCAGTTGATCCCTTGAGGTCACACCTAAAGGACAATCCCCTAATCATGTACATTAATTAATTGTATAGTGATACATATTAATTAATCCCTTAAATTGAACCAAGTTTAAATTGTAAGTGAGAAATATATCTTATTGTAATATGATTAAATAAGATTCATTTTGGTAATTTAATTGTTATATTACTAAGAATGCATTATGTTTATGAAACATTTGAGATAAGTGAAATTGGTCGATTATAATTACACACTGTTGTAGATTATATTAACCAAATATGAGATGACCCATTTTATTTACATGTAGTTATAAAATGTGACTTAAAATGTTAAGTCTAATTTATTTGTTATGAAATTGCATTTAAATTAGTTAAATGTACATTTATAAGCCTAATTACATGTTACATGTCACATGTCACATATGTGACAAATGACAAATTACAAAATAAAATGGACACCCATTTTAAGATAGGAAAACCGGTTTTATGGGGTGTAGGGTAGGTTTTAGGTGTTTGAGTGTTGTTCTATTTGAGAATAAAAACAACATAATTACTACCTAAGTCCTAGATCCTACTCTAATGCATTGTGAAGACAAATGCATGCACACCCTCCTCCATGAGCCTTGTGTGGCCGGTTGGTGATGCCCATAAGAGGGGTCTTTTCTCCTCTTCATTCACTACTTGATCTTATATTTTGAATATATACTTATCTCACTAAAATCCCTTTCTCACACTACAAAATTTAGAGAAATTTTACTTGGGTTCTAATATTTCTAATAATATTACTAAGAGTATTAATAGATATATTATTGATATTTAAGGGCTACTACATTTATATACTAGTGTAGTATTTAGTAGTATTTTAGAGGTTGTCTTGGGTGCATCTAATAGGAGTGTTCTTACACTAAGAACTTGGAAGTTCATCCCTAACATTGTAAGCTCAAGAACAAAGTAGGAAGGAGTCCTATTTTGTGTCCAAATTTCTTATAAGATCAATGTAAGGAAATGTTCTTCTTATCTTTGTCTTATTTTGTTATGCATGCATAAGATCTACTTAGTTTAAGAGTAAACTAATTGTAAAATGATATTAGAAATGTCTAATATCGAGTTTAAGAAACTTTCAAGCGGTATCAAGAGCCAAGGTTGTTGCATACATAATCGATTTTTAGTTTTTTCGAGTTATTGTAACTTAAAGAAAACTAGTAATTTGTGTTTTATAAGATAAAATCACAAAGTTATTTTCATGTCAATATATTCTGGTCCTAATATGATTTTAGGTCATTTTGATGATTTATGGAAATTTATAGTGCTCAAATATGTTTTTTAGTGTTTTTATTACATTTTAATGAGTAAAATGATGTTTAAAATACTAAAAATAGTTAGACTTATTTTCTGACCTTGAAAGTTTTACACAATATCACACATGCATTTTACTTACTGTATGTAAAATTTGGTGTGAAGTGGATTTGTTTCGTGTGATTTATGATTTTTATATGATAAAATGAAATAAATAAAGGTCAAATGGTTAAAAATACGTCCGCTTTGAATCTGACCATGAAATTTTAATATCTTGTCACATGCATGTTTTCCTATGAGACTGGAAAATTTCAGACTGATGTGATTTGTCTATCATGATTTATGAATTTTTAATGTAAAAATGGCATAAATAATGACTAATTTAGCAAATATAGCTAAATTAAATTTCATGTCAAGATAAAATATTTCCTGGTTGCATAAATGTTCCAAATTTCAGATCTAAAATTGAAAATTTAATATGATTAATTTTTGCATGCTTTATGTATTTTATTTGATAAAACCGATAAAGCGCAACCACTTTTCTCAAAAACCGATTCGAAATTTTTAAACCATGTTTTTTGACATTATGAGTGTCATGGAAATGTTCCAGAATGTTCAAGAATTTAAAATTCAAAATTCAAAATTATTGTAATTAAATATGAATTTATTTGATTAAAATATGATTTTAAAAGTCTAATTATGAGCAATTAAATAACAACAAGTTGAATTATTGTCAAAAATTAAGTAATGACTAATTTTTGAGGCCTAAATGAGTTGGGATAATTAACTTGGACTTAATTATGATTTTGAGTATTGTTTTGTGATTTTAAAGTGTTACTATCACACATTTCCATAAAACCGGGTTATATTCGATATAAACCGTTAATTAGAGCGATTTGGCATTTAACATGAGCATGTTTTATACATATTATAATGCTGAATTTTTATTTATGAATGTCATATTTTCAATTTATGAATGTCATATTTTGGTTTATTTAATTTGGAATTATGTAATTTTTCCTTAGTATGGCCTTAGTTTTAATCGATATTGCCCGAAATGTAAGGGAATATTGATTCAGTTGTAATTTAATGTGATCTCGTATCACTTTTATTGTATTATTTTATTTTACAAATGTATAATAGGAAATTATTGTAATTTTATTATATATTTTGTAACTAATTGTAAAACCGGAGTTTCCCAAAGACGGTGCCATTCGGAAAAGAGTTCCGAGAGAGAGACGGTGACCTTGGGAGGCGTGCTTATGAATTTCAAGGGACCAAAGGAGTTGGTTTCCGAATTTGCAATAGAATATATGATTTTCTATTCTAGGAAAGGCCATACTAGGAGTTTTATTTTATGCTTGCATTTTTATTTTATATGTTTGCATGCATTGCCAAATCGCCATAACATGACATGCATATTTCATCGATTAATCGACCGTGTCAATTAAAATTATCGTTAATTCATCGATTTAGTTCACGTAATCGAGATAGATAATAAATTGTCATGACCTCTCATAATAAATAATTGAGATCAAGCCTTACCAAATGTAGAACCCATGAATCCCAATTTCGCAAGGAAGTAGGCTCGGCTCACCGGGGTGTTAAACCTGTTACGTTGGGTAAGTGGGGTAATAAATGTTATTATTTTGAATTTTGGATTGAGCTCAACGGAAGTATTCGCGACCGTAGCCGCATGTGTTCCGGGCTTAAGATAAATATTAAAGTAATATTATCGATCGAGAGTTCTAATGTAGAATCGATTAAAGAGTTAATCCACCGAATTGTGTTAATAAGGGATGAATCTGCTTACCGTGCCCAAGTTCATATGAATTTGGATCTCGGAATCATTTATAATAGTTAGGTAGAGGTCACTATTTAAATGTTAAAACTTGATTTAGAATGTTTACAAGTATTTAAAACAATAAATGTTAACATTTCCTTTATGTCTTAAATTTGTAGTTAAATTTGTACAATCGCAATGGCTAGTTCATCCAACACCAATGCTCCAACTCTGACAAATGTCTCATGGCTTCGATCCTTTATGGATCGATGCAAGTTAGAAAAGAATGGCGCTAATTTTGCCGATTGGAACACGCAACTCCGCTTGGCCGCGGAAGGTGACGACAAGCTTCGTTACCTTACTGAAGCCTCTCCCGAAACACGTAACGAAAGGTCAACCGCCGCCGCAAGGCGAGCCTATGAGGCTTACCAAAAGGAAGCCGCCGCGATCAAAAATGTTTTGATCTTTTCTATGGAGGCCGATCTCCAAAGGAGTGCCATAAAGATGAGCACGGCCAATGAGATCTATGCCAAGCTTATGACCATGTTTTCACAAGCTCCTAGAATCATTCAATATGAAACGGCATCCGCGTTTTTCGACATGAATCTTAAAGAGGGCCAAAAGGTTAGCCCTCATGTACTCAAATTGATTGAGCATGTCGAGATTCTTAAAGTGCAAGGGGTTGACATTCCCGAACAACTCGTAATTGACCGTGTACTACATTCCTTGGGGAGAATAAAGGCATATGTGATGTTTAGGGTAAACTACAATATGCAAAATATGCAAACCTCTCTCCACGAGTTGCACAAAATGCTTGTGCAAGCGGAGAGAGACATGGGGCTAAATGTTAGCACCACCAAGGATGTACTTCACATCAATAACAAGAGTAAGGGGAAGTTCAAAAGGAGTGCAAGCAAAGGGAAAAAGCCCTCCACCTACAAAGGCAAGGGAAAAGCTATTGAGAATAGCTCACCCAAGCCTAAGAAAGGTGCCTCAACCGAGGACAAGTGCCATTATTGTAATGGCGTAGGGCATTGGAAGAGGAATTGCCCCAAGTATCTAGGAGATATCAAAGCCGGAAAATTGTTTCCGTTGGTAAATTTTCATCCCTATCTTTTATGTTATGATCTCAACTTTGGTATATAGATACAAGTTGTGATTCTTACCCTTTTTAATTGTAATTAGGGCACCCAAGCAAGGACAAGGGCAAGGACAAGCAAGCCTAAAGAGATTCTTCAAGGGAAGCTAAAGTATCCCCATGGATGAAGACATAAGGAAGCTTGGACTCATTTTGTTTTGTCTTCCTTATTTGGGTTGTATTTTGTGACGTTGTTTTAGAAACTCTTTATTTCCTTGTTTGACAATGGAAATTTGTTTATTTCCTTTTATGAACAATTGGTTGTAATTGGATATTGGTGACTTGGTTTTCAACCCAAGTCACTCGGTTTATGAAACTTTTTCATTCTAAAACTTGTCATTATACTCTACTTGAACTAATAACAAAAATTATATCGACTCAAATTGATCACGTAAATATTATAAAGATGGGATCATTATAATAAAAAGGCTAAGAATTCGATTCTCACTTTGAAAGATCAATTGCTAAGTCAAAATTGAGTTATTGAACTCAAAATAGGGAATTGACCAAACCAATTGGCCATACCACTTATAAAGATAGTAAATGACATGAATATGAGTTCACCTCTTTAGCTCTTATAGAACTAGTCTATGTTGACGCTAAGATTCGATGTCTTTACAAAGAAGTCTTTAGTAGATCACTTAAGGTCATGTTGTGATACTTCCACCTCCCTTACAAGTATGAGTACAAAATTGTTTGTGGCTCATAAGGCTATCTTTAAAGAAAATAGTTGTATTTTTCTAAAGATAGAGTGGGAGAAAATAAACCACAACGGAAAACTAGTTAGGACTAGTTAGGAACTAGTGAGAAAACCAAAAGAAAATGTTCTTAGGTTAGACTCAAGACTAGTGAGGAGACCAAAAGAAAGCGAAAATAAGCCACAACGGAAAACTAGTTAGGAACTAGTGAGAAAACCAAAAGAAAATGTTCTTAGGTTAGACTCAAGACTAGTGAGGAGACCAAAAGAAAGCGTTCTTAGGTGAATCCTTAGACTAGTGACGAGACCAAAAGAAAATGTTCTTGAAATAATAAGATTATGATCTATGAAGTGGAAGTACCTAGAAGTTTTTAAAATTTGATTTTCTAACATAAGAGACGTATGAAACTAAATGGAATCGATGCAAGGGACTGATGTTTTAGAGTTGTCCAAAAATCATTCTATAAACATGAAGATGTTTTAATTGGAAGTGTCCAATTATAGTTGCATGGATAGACATGTAGATGTCTACAAAGGCTAAGTTAATGCGTAACTATGCTTAGATCCAAATCATCAATGAAATACCTCATAATAGGTGTGTACAAGATACACATCAAAACTACATGTCCAAATAGGGATTTGGAATAGGATGCGTACATGACACAAGCCTATTGTATGTATCTACCTAGAGGTTATGATGATCTTTTCTATTATAAGATATAAGAAGGGTTTCACTCGAATTGTCGAAAAGTCATGTATAGACATGAAAGTCAGTGGGAGTTAAAGTCATGTGTAGACATGAAGTTAAGTGGGAGATTAAGTCATCATGTAAAGACATGAAGTTCAGTGGGAGAAATTGTTTTTCACGTGAATGACGTTTCACTCATTAAGAGTGACATATTCATATTACGTTTTTGAAAGGAGTGGTTGGATTTTAATGTTAGATGAAAGAGGGCAACGTGTATACTGAAATCAAAATCTATTGTGGAATAGAAGATTTTAGTTTGGCATTTAAAAGGTATCTTATATCGATAAGATCCTTAATCTATTCAACAAGTTAAATAGGTTGTTTATGTTGATAAAAGTGGGATCACTATGAAAGGGTCATAGTCATCCACTGAACCTAAGAATTGTTGATCACATGAGATTGATTATGTATGTCATTACATGCACATACCTAAATGAATTGTATGCTGGGAGCATGACAAGCCTAAAACAAAACAATCCACATGAGAGTCATTGGATAGCCTACGAGAACATCCGTAGAGTTCTCGAGGAGAACTAGGGATACACTCTTATGTTTGGTAGAGAAAATTTGGTAATGTGGTAAAAGTTACACAAACCCAGATTTCCAAACTTATAAGGATTTGTAGAAATCCTAGGCGTATCTTTGTTATAAAAGAAGCAAATAACTAAAAGGATGATTGAAGAGTCAATCATTATAAATTCTACAAATAGAGACCTAGTACATTATGATGAGGATAAGGTGGTTTAAAAAGATCTAATGGTAGATCCTTTCACCTAAATACCTATCAGTTATCATGATAACAAGTGGGAGTATCTTTCAAGTTAAAGAGCCCAACGCTAGATAGAGATCTAGACATGTACGTAGATGAATTCATGTTATTAGGAATAACGTTGGATGGAAGGAAAAAGCAATTCACAAGGTTGGAATAAATGAATATATGGTATATTCACTACCCAAGCCTTTATTGCATTTAATAAGATCGTCATGAATTGTCATGGACGAAATAAACTTTAGATTATATGATATGAAGCAATAACATTGTGTTGATTGTTCATATATGATAATCACATTTATCGTTTGAGTTTCTAAAACTTGTTTTGTGCTTTGTTATATCCAAATGGATTGTAGAGACAATTTTGGACTCCATTAAAGTGGACTGATTTAACATAGCATTGGCCCCTAGTCACTTATATGAGGTGACATCTCGAAGTGACTAGATTGTGGTGCGATTGATGGCAAGTTCAAGTGTCATAGGGTCATAGGGATGACCAATCGATCACATAGACAGACTGTAAGGGAAATCTGTCGGGCAGTGACCGCTTATAGAATTCTGGCAATTCTTGTAGCCTGGTCGTGGGAAGAGCTACTAGTATTCTTTTGAGTCAATTCTTTTACTAAAGATTGTTCGCCTAAGGTGGCACAGTTTCAGAGTGACTTTGATTTATGCTCTACGACCTTCGTAACTGGGGTCAAATGGGCATCTTTTGGGTCATGATGAGCTGTGGCTATGCAAAGGGAATAATGCGATAGGAATTGTCCACCCCTGTCAGGGTTGTTTTAAATCTCAAGGCCACTCGAGGAGGAGTAATCTGAAAATGCGTGGCCACGCTCGGAAGGTATCTATGGTAGATAATTCCGGACAGACAGTTACTCTCCAGATCTAGGAAACCACTCATGATATGATCAAATGCAAGTACGACCTGCAAGACACCTTGCATTGAGTGGGAGATTGTAATAGGACAAGAGAATTGGTGACACACACTTGTCTCGGACAAGTGAGAGATTGTTGGAGTAAGTGTACTCAACAATAATGCGATCACATAATTAAATCTCGATAATAAGAATACAAAAGGGATGATGAATATTATAGTCAACTGGTCAACATAAATCGGTAACGATTGGCTCAATTGAGTTTGACGTTACTGTCGTATGACGGTGGTGATCAGTTGATCCCTTGAGGTCACACCTAAAGGACAATCCCCTAATCAAGTACGTTAATTAATTGTATAGTGATACATATTAATTAATCCCTTAAATTGAACCAAGTTTAAATTGTAAGTGAGAATTATATCTTATTGTAATATGATTAAATAAGATTCATTTGGTAATTTAATTGTTATATTACTAAGAATGCATTATGTTTATGAAACATTTGAGATAAGTGAAATTGGTCGATTATAATTACAAACTGTTGTAGATTATATTAACCAAATATGAGATGACCCATTTTATTTACATGTAATTATAAAATATGACTTAAAATGTTAAGTCTAATTTATTTGTTATGAAATTGCATTTAAATTAGTTAAATGTACAATTATAAGCCTAATTACATGTTACATGTCACATGTCACATATGTCACAAATGACAAATTACAAAATAAAATGGACACCCATTTTAAGATGGGAAAACCGGTTTTATGGGGTGTAGGGTAGGTTTTAGGTGTTTGAGTGTTGTTCTATTTGAGAATAAAAACAACATAATTATTACCTATGTCCTAGATCCTACTCTAATGCATTGTGAAGACAAATGCATGCACACCCTCCCCCATGAGCCTTGTGTGGCCGATTGGTGATGCCCATAAGAGGGGTCTTTTCTCCTCTTCATTCACTACTTGATCTTATATTTTGAATATATACTTATCTCACTAAAATCCATTTCTCACACTACAAAATTTAGAGAAAATTTACTTGGGTTCTAATATTTCTAATAATATTACTAAGATTAGTAATTGATATATTATTGATATTTAAGGGCTACTACATTTATATACTAGTGTAGTATTTAGTAGTATTTTAGAGGTTGTCTTGGGTGCATCTAATAGGAGTGTTCTTACACTAAGAACTTGGAATTTCATCCCTAACATTGTAAGATCAAGAACAAAGTAGGAAGAAGTCCTATTTTGTGCCCAAATTTCTTATAAGATCAATGTAAGGAAAGGTTCTTCTTATCTTTGTCTTATTTTGTTATGCATGCATAAGATCTACTTAGTTTAAGAGTAAACTAATTGTAAAATGATATTAGAAATGTCTAATATCGAGTTTAAGAAACTTTCAAAAATCATATAAATTGTAAGTTCAAAAAATTCAAATTTGTATATTAGAAATCACATAATGAGTTAAAGTTACACAAATAGTGGTTTAAGTTACACTCGTAATGACTGAAGTTACGCTCATAAAAATGCTAAAATCACAAAAACTTGGGTAAGTAAAATAAATTCAAATTTGTAAAATCGAAATCATATTTTGGGTTAAAGTTACACAAATAAGGGTTGAAGTTACACACATAATGACTGAAGTTATACTCTTAAAAATGCTAAAATCACACAAACATGTCTTGAAGTTACATAATTTTAAATTTATATAGTCGAAAACAAATTTTAGCTTGAAGTTACACAATTAAGTGTTGAAGTTACAGTTGTAATGACTGAATTTCCACTCATAAAAAGGCTAAAATCACATAAACATGTCTTAAAATTACATAAATTCAAATTTGCATAGTCGAAATCAAATTTTAGTTTGAAGTTACAAAAATAATGGTTGAAGTTACACTGGTAATGACTGAAGTTACACTCATAAAAAGCTGAAGTGACAAAAACTTGCCTCAAAATCATATTATAGTAAAAATGGACACTATCAAGATAATGTGTAGGTGGAATTCACTCATTTTGTTCTAATCTTGTCCCTCCATTTCGTTCTCATCTTGTCCATCAATTTCCCTTCTAA
Source organism: Heliosperma pusillum (assembly GCA_022085475.1). NCBI lineage: Eukaryota > Viridiplantae > Streptophyta > Magnoliopsida > Caryophyllales > Caryophyllaceae > Heliosperma > Heliosperma pusillum. The sequence continues at coordinate 18,371 of JAIUZE010005299.1, forward strand.
TCTTACCCATCCATCTATTTCTAATCTTGTCCCTCCATCTCTTTCATCCAAAGGCCAAGATGAGGACTCATGGACTCAAAAAAAATGGTGGACTCACAAGAACCTATATATATATATATATATATATATATATATATATATATATATATATATAGAATCAGGCTCCTGTGCGAACTAATACTTCAGTGCGAACTTACGAACTCACTCCTACCCCTTGGATTAAGTATGATCAAAGGCTATGATTCACTCCTCTATTATACTGTTATACTCCTTATCTCCCACCAAACCAATAACTGAGTACCAACTTATTATATCTCCCTCGTACTTACCCGTGGGACCACCATCACCATATCACCACCGGAATTCCGACATCGACCTTGTCGGCGCTCCACCTTCAAAATCTCTGTCGCCGACGAACTGTGCTAACATCTCCTCTTCGTCGCTTTCTTTTGTCTCTTCGATTCGTCTTGATCCTGGTGGCGGCCGTACCACCACCAGTCCACCATCAGTGTGTTTTCCGACAACATCAACTCAGTCCGATCTCCGGCTCTCAATTTTCTTTCAACATCACTGATTCGTGATTTTTATTTGATATTTTACTTCCATTTTTGTACAACTTGCATTCTGATCGGAAAAGAACTAAACAAATGTGATCCAGAACAAAGGTCGTCGATATCGGAAAATTTGGAGCTTCCATGACCACCCATCGGAGCTTCCATGACCACCGACAGAGACGGTCTTCTCCGTCTCCCGCAATGCATATGACGCCAGTGAAGCACGACTCTTCTGTGTCGCTCCCATCGTCGACGACCAAACCATGGATTTGACGACATCGTTGATAAAGAGCAGTTTATGTTACAAAAAGCCCTGCTTAATTTGCCGGTGCATCAGCTTTTTTGAAAATTTCACTTTTATTTGCTAGATCTAGCATTTGGATCGCGTGGTTGGTGGCATCGTCACTCAGTGGGTCGCGTGGATACACATGGTGGTGCGTGGAGGTGCATCCCGGGAAGCATTAGAAATGGCAGAGAGTTTGCTGAGATTAGAATGCTAATTGAAGGCAAAGGGTAGGATGCAAATTAATTCATTCTCTATGAATACCCAACTTAGTAACTAACAATGTCCAGTATATAATTTTTTATGTTCTGAAATAATGTTACAAGAAAATGCAGGAGTAGTG